>SKCR01033551.1:0-86563 GCA_019454045.1 Zanthoxylum bungeanum | reverse complement strand
GCGCGTCTCAAAGTACGGCCAGCATCGGGAAGCACGTTTTCACTCTAAAATATACCTCGATTTGCTACGTATCTTGTCGTTTTCATTCCTAGTTAAATTCATTGAATTGGGATATTATTTTGACCTATAAAACGCACCCAAAACACATAAATATGCTCATAAAGTCTGATATCACCCACAAAACATTAAGATAGATGGGCGAAAAATATGTGTATTTTAACTGCTCATTAGTGTAGGGAGACCTTAAATCTTTCTCAGTGTCTTATACTGGGTGGTGACTCCTTTATTCTCTGATTAGTTCCCTGTGGACTAATCGATACTCTTTATGAGTTGTGAGCTCAAAGGTATCGTGGTCGCCGACGTCATAGGCATAGCGGTAAATCTCGCTTCGCTCATACTGATGGCGACTCCATTGGGAATAGAGAATTGGCCCCGAAAAAATACCTTATAGTATACATGGAAAGTCTGAGGTGAATCGTGTCTTCATTCTTTTGCATACCCTTTTAAACCCCGATGGCGTTACGTATCTAGAAATCACCTTCACTCAAGGTAGTGGATTGATATGTGATGATAATCATCACTTATTGACACATATCCTTAAAAATTGGTGTGTCCATTTGGCCGTTTAAAAGAAAATCTGAACACGTACAGAAGTTGCCATTAAAAAATAAAATATCCAGAGATTGAATGGCCCTTCAAATCAACATTTTAAAAGAAATTGAACAGTGATTAGAATCAACTCTTCATTTTCAAAACGGTCGGCCATACTTACAATGGCATTCAAACTCATAAAACTCCCAAACCCATTAAGTCAAATCTGTATTAATACAAAACTCATTCGAATTCATTAAATCAAATCTGCATTTATGAAAACTCCTTAAATAAGGAGAGAACATGGATTAAAAAAAAAAAAAAAAAAAAAAAAAAAAAAAAAAAAAACTATTTCTCAACTTTTATCAAATCTGCAAGGCATGTGCTGCAGTCAAATTTTCTAACCTAATATGATTGGAAAACCTATTTTCAATTTTCAAAAATGTTGGAGGAGAACAGAGAATGATTCCTGTAACTGAAAAACCCAAACACATCCCTTCATATTCTTGCCCCATCAGCAGCCAAAGTCTTTAGGTTGATGATTTCAGTTGTTAAAAAAAAAATTCAAAAAGAAAAGAAAAGTTTTATGTAAGAGCCCAAGTAACCTTAAAATTACAAAACCTCACAAATATAAATATACGTAACCACTTGAAACACCGGTGTTTCAAAGTGAGTAGTTGCTTCCAATGTCATGTTTTTATCGGTCAATCAACCAGTAGAAAGTGGAGCACCGCTAGAAAATATAGACCAAGAATTATATGAACTTTTGTAAACGCACAAGGAATTTCCATAAGAGCTTTTCTAGGCTCGAAGTCCCAAATCAACTACCATTTATTACAGAGAGTCTATGAGCATATGTGGCTGAATGTTATATACTAATGAAGACGACATTATCCATTCCTAACATTTCTTTTTTTGAAGTTATCAAAAATCGGTACTTTCATCACAAATTGAGATGATTTTTGAAATTAATTGGTCCAAGTAGATCATTTAACAATTAAAAAGTAAAACAACAAATCAGTCTGATTATTAAATTTAATTGGCTCATATGTTGATGGTATCAGCTGAAGGTCAAAGCAACGTGGAAGAGGCAAGCAGTTAAACAGATGAAACAGCTCAGGCAAGTTGAAACAGGTGAAGCAGACTCCTCCTAGTGTGCTGTTTATTCAGATTTAGTGTGTGTGTCTATATATATATAATACATTAATTCAATATAAATTTCTATAATTTAATCATGAAAACACACAACTACTTTAACCCTAAAAAATCTATAAAAATATATATATATATAATATCATGCAACAAACGGTAGGACTCAAGTTACTCATCTCATTTAATACCAAATTCAGCAGTAGCACTAGCACTAGCATTCATCCAAGATGAGTATATAAATTTAGGCATACGTATTTGGTTATTATAAAATTCCCATCAAGATTTTGTTATAAATTATCAAATCCACTAAAATACTTATCAAATCTATTCACATTTGACAGATAACTGCGGGTTTACGGATTTGTGGGAAAAATTATCCTCCTTATTCACGTTTGTCTTTTTTTTGTTGGTGCATTGGAAAGATAAAAATTCTTACAACGAGGACAAACTTGATATCATCAACGGCAATGGCTGTGGTCCCAAAGCAATGCACAATAGATTCAAAAAACACCTAATAATACCCCAGCAAAGCAACACATATATGGAAATTACACATAAGTACCTCGAGTAAATATTAGTGGAAAATATAAATTGAAAGCAGTAGTGGACTTTTTTCAATTTTGATTTCTGACGACTTTGAGAAAAGTCTTGAGGAATCTCTGTTGAACAATCGCTTTGTCTGTCATCCTCTCAGTCTCTGGTGTGTCCATTGTTGTTTTCTCACCATGTTGCCCATTTATTTATTTTTCTTGTTGCCTTTTTAGGGTTACTTTGTATATGCTATACATTTAAAAAAAAAAATCACCCACTTTTGTAAAGCTACCTTTCGGTTCCTAGGGTTTCAGTCTGAGACCAGGCTTGATTTTTCATTGGTAAACCTTGATTGCATCTATGGTTCTTGTCACTTCAAGATTTCAATTTTCTGTAGAATTTAGGGGTTTTAAAGGTAAGCTCTTTTTTGTGTTGGTTTGATGGAATATGATGTAAAATAAAAGATTTTTTTTTTTTGTTATTAGTGATTTGAGACTGCATCTGGGTTGTTACTGAGTTTCTTGAATTCATTGTGTTTCTATTTGTAAGTAGATATTAGGGAATTGGTTGATTTCTTGTTTTGCTTGCTCAATTTCTTATTTAGATACTCATTATGGGTTTTGTTTCACAATTTCTCATCAGGCTGCTGCTAAGATCCACTGTACAGGAGAATTGAGCTTAGATTATAATCTGGGTCGATTTCAAGATTTCAAATTTACCTCTTTTTTGGGATCAGATTATCTTTGGAGTTGAGTCTAATTCAGAAACTTATACATTTCGTTGGATTTTTCACTTCGCACTCATAATGGATGATGGGGAGGTTGATTTCTCAAACCAAGAAATATTTGCGAGTACTAACATTGGTGATCTTCCTAGCTGCTCAATGGATAGTTTCTTTGAAGATATTTTCAAGGATACTCATGCTTGCACTCATACACACACTTGCAACCCCCCAGGACCTGACTCCTCGCACACACACACCTGTTTTCATGTGCATACCAAAATTGTTTCTCCCCCTAGTGAGGGTAAGGTCTCCACTGATGATACCGCAGAGTCTACTGAAAATAAAACAAAGAAACGACCCAGGGGTAACCGCGAAGCTGTTAGGAAGTATAGGGAGAAGAAGAAGGCACGTGCGGCATCATTAGAAGATGAGGTTGTGAGATTGAGGGCTATGAATCAGCAGTTATTGAAGAGGTTGCAGGGTCAGGCTGCATTAGAGGCCGAGATTGCGAGGCTTAAATGTTTGCTTGTAGACATTCGGGGAAGGATTGAAGGGGAGATTGGATCTTTTCCTTATCAGAAATCAGTCAATAATATGAATTTGCCTAATCCACATTTAGCTGGCGCATATGTGATGAATCCATGTAATATACATTGTGATGATCAAGTTTATTGCCTTCACCCAGGAGTGGAGGGTAAAAGTGGAGAAGGCATGGAACTGAATGGGCAAGGTTATAGTGGTTGTGAGTTTGAGAATCTTCCATGTATGGCGAATCAGAATTCAGGGGTTAAGGAGCCTCCTGGATGTGAAGTTGGGAATTTTGACACCAATGTCAATCTGTCTGCCGCAAATAAGAGGAGAGGTGAAGATTGACTGCCTTTGTGCTTTTGGATTTATATACAAGATGGTTGTAGGATCATTTACTCTATTAATTTAGTGCTTTCTGATGAGATCTTGCTCTACATTTTCCATCAGCTTTTATGATTTAATAATTGTTGCTTCTATCGCTTAACTTGTGTGTCAGTAATTAGATCCCGGACTGTTGACAGCTTTGACTTTTCTGTTTCTCTGTGGTGTTTAGGAAGTTTAATGTTGTGAAAGTGCGTGGATGATTCTTGAGATTACTTGATGTGGTGGTAAAGTATTGTTGCTTAGCAATGTTCTTAGAATTTGTGGTGACTAACGGATTATTGCTCTGCTGATGCTATGTTTAAAATGGTTGGTCGAGGAAGAATGGCAATTCAAGTTAGAAATAAGGAACTACTTTAGAATCAATTCACTTCTTAAAAAAATGAATATAATGTGGATGGTGACACTTGTATAGCTTTTCATAGTTTAATTTGTTTTAATCCATGTAATGCATTCATTAATAAAAATTTCTGGTAATTGAAATATTTGAAGTTTGTCGTTAATAAAAATTTGTGGTAATTGAAATATTTGAAGTTTGTGGTGGCGGTAGTTTCTTACTGTTTTGAAGTTTTTTTTAGTATAGTCATTTCTTATATCATAGCTAGGTAGTATGCTGTTTCAAAGAATAGAAACTGAAAGCCCCGTAGTCTAGAAATAAAAAGACTCGCATAGCAGGATACATCTCCCAAGATGCTTCATGAACTCTTTTCTTGGGGACAGTTACCTACAAGCAACCTTGTAGAATAAAGTCATCTCATCATAAGCCTTTTGTTTCCAACTCCTGTGGGTGCATTTATTTATATATATATATATATATATATATATTATTCTCATGGATGTTTATGGCTTATCCATTAATTATTATTTTTTATTTTACATTGCCTTTACATGTCATAGCTTTATTCAAACATTTTACACATTTTGTTCAGTCTGTGATTCAACCCAATCAATTTGTTGCTTTAGGTGCGGCTCGTGCAGCAACAGCAGGTTGAAAAACTGATTAGATGGCATTATCCTTATTCTCTCAAGGGTACAAATCATCTTACAATAAGTAGTTCTGTCAAGCTGCAGCATCAATTTCTTCAGGTTTCTTGTGTTCTTTATTTCTTTATTCCTCGTTATTTTCCCTTCACCCCACTGTTGAGTTGTATAAGCGCTTTCATGGCTTGTTTATGTGAGAGCTCAACTTTAGGTTGATTTGTTTCTATTTCGGTTTGTTAAGTTAGAGTATACTCCAAGTCTAGATTTGTTTTGTAAATCAGGAAATAAACGGGTCTGGAGTTAGTAGAATCTGTGAGCAGAGACTAGTTTTCTCGTTATGTCTTATCTTAAGCTCAGCCTTATCCTCAAGAATTACTCTATACAACTATCAAGTATGATATGAACTATTTTATGTGCTTTCTGTTATTCTTTTCCAACTTTGACTGGTGATTTCGTGGAATTTATTCCCTCCCTTTTCTTTTATTAAAATCTGGTGGGTTTTCCAACTACTCTTTTTCTAAGCTATATTAGTTCTGATTGATGAATGACAGAATTTAGGCAATGTGTGGTGCCTTAAATTGATGTTTCATTAGCATAAGCTGTCGAGGTAGGCGAGTTGCAAATCCTCAACAGATATGCGTGCTTGCCCTCAAGAATTATGCTTATTATAGGAAGGAAGAGCATAAAATCAACTGGCCTAGTGGCATCCTCTTTACCATTATTGGGGAGATTTTTGTGTTGCCTTTTCATGGCTTTCAAAATGAAGAAAATAAAAAAGAATTAAAGCAACAGATGTTTCATGTGGTAAATTTGCTTGGATGGGGATATTGAACTTGTTTCAAGTGTTGCCTTTATCAATATTTCCAGTATTTTCAATTTGTTTTTTTGTTTTGTATTTCTTTTTATTTTTGTCTGAGAGAGAGAGAGAGAGAGAGCCTTGGTATAAGGAATCATTTAGAGCCAAATTTGAAACAATGGAAGTTTACTTGAAAGAGGGAGCAACTCCTTTGATAAAAGGAGATTTGGTGCAAAGTTTTTGTTTAGGGATGGCAAAAGTCCGTCCGGCTTGGCCCTAACAGCTTTTAATCCGGCCCGAGGATCCAAGCTCGGGTAAAAAAGTCTGAGTCCGATTTTTATTAATAAAAAATAAGTTTTTTAATTATATAAATTAATTTTTAATTCTAAAAATATACATTTATAATTAAAATTTTCTATTGGGCCCGACTTGACCTGACAGATTTCGGGCTCGGATCGGGCATGGCAATGCCCTGGCCCAGTTCGGTATTTTGCCACTTATTTACGTCCAGTTTTGCACTATTTGAAACGCACATCTCCATCTAAATTTTGCTCTAAAAATTACCCTCTAATATTGTATTTTAAAAAAAAAATAATAATAATAAATCCTAAAAGCCAATACCTAATACGATACCCAGTTCAAATTATTTTTTAAAAAAAAAATTGAGCCGATATTGTTCATCTACGTTAATCATGTGTCCAACCCCAACCGAGTACCATATCCGCACTCGGTTGGGGAACCCTTGAGCACTCAAGGATTTTGATTTCTGTCTGTTATCTGATGAAATTTTATGAATTTAGATTTCTATTTATGTTAATTGATGAAATATCCTAATGATATTGTTATGAAGTTATAATAATGGTTTCTGTTCTGATTTTTATTTTCTATTTTTTCCGAATATTGTCAAGTGATAGTAATGATCAAATTTCTGATTTTTACGTTTCGCTTAATAGATTAATTTAATGCATTTTGAAATAAGTTGTGATATATTTGTCAAGTATCGATTTATAATTTCTTAGTAACCGGATATGTCATAATGGTGATGTGAGATACGATAAGTATGCATTATTGGTATGCATTTATCGTCTCATCCCTGTTTTAAAATAAGTAGTGAGTTTCATACGAGCATTGTATGCATAAACCAGTACATATGAGTCAAATTCTTGCGGCTAAAGGTTCTGCTTGAAGCATGTAATGGTAACAAATTTTCTTGTTTTGGGATTGAAGATATTATTCATGGGATTGATGATTCATGGAATACAACCAGTAATTTTTTTATAGAAAATTATTAATCGTATATTTAAAAGTTGGTACGTTATCAAAAATATATAAATTTTGGAATTTTATTCATTGGTCTATTTAAAGATTGAAAAGTGTAATAAATTTATATCAAAATTGGGTATTCAATTGAAACATATATCAACATTGGATATATATTTGATAAAAAATAAAAGGATTTCTATACTTTATTATTTTTGGATGGTCTGATGAATATAATTCAAGATTTATATATATTTTTTGTTGATGGTGTTTTTTTGTGACAAGTACTTCGAAAATTCAGCAAGGACATAGATGAAATTTTCCCTTTTAGAGGGTCAAGTGTCAGAGGGTTTGGGTTATTCCTTGGCCAGAAAGAGAGTCCGGATACAGTTTTTCGGATTTGGCTGACCAGAACACACACTATGGTACAGATTCAGAGATCGACCA
The DNA here is from genome assembly GCA_019454045.1 of Zanthoxylum bungeanum. Classification (NCBI taxonomy): domain Eukaryota; kingdom Viridiplantae; phylum Streptophyta; class Magnoliopsida; order Sapindales; family Rutaceae; genus Zanthoxylum; species Zanthoxylum bungeanum. The sequence goes on along the minus strand of SKCR01033551.1, from coordinate 79,172 downwards.
CATCAGAGTAGAGACCGATCACGGAAAATGGTTCGGACAGTTCAAGGCCGAGACCGACCACTTTAGCCCGGAGGCTCGGTTCGGTACTATTTTCCTTCTAGATCAGGATAATGAACTCAGACGTGTGGGGTCAGGTCAGTAGTGCTTGGGTAGTTCGGCAGATCATTTAGCCGATCTCTTGACGACCGACATATGAATGGGGCAGTTTGGACTTTTCCTTCTGACATATATCACCGATTGAATGCTCTTTACACGCTGGCATCATTAATTGTTGCGGTTACAGTAGAGAAAACAGGCGTGAGGTGACAGGCCATCAGATGGCAGGTTTGCTTTCGGCAAGGACAGTCACGGGGCAGAGAGCCCGACAACCAGCCGAGAATCGTGGGAAAGTCATAAAGTCGAAAGAATAGTGCTGTAATTCCTGAGTATATAAAGGAAAGTTAGGTTAATTTGAGGGGAGACGGGGAAGGAGAAAAAGAGAGGAAAATCTTGTAACAAAAAATATGAGCACTATTTGTAAAACCCTTTAAACTGATCGGCCTCATTCAGACCTCACTCAGAACAGGTCGGCCGAGTTAGTTCTCGTAATAAAAATAACTCTCACCATTTTGTGCCCTTGGACGTAGGCTGGATTCACTCCGCCGAACCACGTTAAAACTATCTTGTTAATTTGTGCGTTTTTCCCACCTTCTACTAAATTTATCTTTGGTCTCCCCATAACCAAACAAATTCAAGGTTGATGGAAGGTTGTCTTGGTGGAGTTTTTCCGAAACTACCCTTGGAACGAAAATCAGTCGTCACAGTTGGCGCCGTCTGTGGGGACAGAACAAGAAGAAACTTGCGTAGTAAGACAATGGTAGAAGGTGGAAACCGTAGGTTGGTGAATAGTTCAACAGCAGAATGGATGGAGGGGAAAGGAATGTGAAGAAGCAGATCAGAACGGGAGAAAGAAAGGGTTTGTATGGAAAAGGGCTGTCAGCAACAGAAGCTTTTCTTTTTTGAGTTGTGGAATGGAACATCCAGGTTAAGTTATGGAATGGAATGTAATGTAATGTAATGTTGCGGATGGGTGACGTCCGTTGGCAGCGGTTGACCAAGTTCCTCTGTGGGAAGGTGTTGCGCTTGCTCGGCTTATAAGAGTCCTCAGTTCTACAGGTCGGTAGTGCTCAAGGATCCAGCTGGGAGCTAGTCAGCCAAGGGCATGGGATGACATCCCTCAAGCCCCCTCAATTGGTGTGGTGGTCTCCCCGAATGAGAAGAAAGGAGAAAGAGCCCGTGGGAAAACCACAAGGAGCGCAGACTGAAAACCTCGGCTAGGCTTCGAGATTTTCTCGGGATATGCAAGATCCTGGGAAAATACATGGTTAAAGAATGCCTATGGAGAGCTCGGCGTGGGGGAACCTTGTCGGCATGTCCTGGAAGCAAGATCAGACAAGGCGGATCTGAAGAAGCTGTGACTCGGGAACCAGCATGAGTGTGAAGTTTACAACTACGGCATACGCATCAGGGGTTCTCCGAGTCGAGCTCGGACTAGAAGATATGGTCGGACTTCAAAACAAGAAGCAGAAGAAAGTATTGTAAAAGCATCTCCTAAATTGTCCCGCAATGAGTTCTAAGAAAGGTAGTAGGTCATTTGAATATGAATAAAACTCTCATTTTCTTTAAGAAACTCGTCTACCTTACTTGTTTATTAAACGAATGCGAAAGTTGTTTTCAATATTCTTGGGATGTGATCGATGCGAAGGGATGATCGGTATCTGGGAAGGGCACCAAGCCCGTGGCACGCCAATCCCGGGTGTCATTATTAAACCCCCGGGCGAAAGTGTCCCGACCTGATTCCTTTCACTTTTGAGGATCTAGAACGCATCGAGGGTTGGAGTACGTGCGGGAAACACGTGAACCCATCGTGGCACGTCAATCTCTGGTGTCATTATCAAACCCCTGAGGCTGGAGCGTTACTACCCCATAACTCGCATTTTTTGTGGAGAACCTTGGGATGCCGACCGCAGGGAGGTTGTTTCCCCTGTGAAGCAATCGGCCTAACCGAGTCAATAGTATCACCTCGGGATGGCGACCGCACGGAGGTTGTTTCCCCCCATGAAGCAATCGGCCTAACTGAGGCAGCAGTATCACCTCGGGATGGCGACCGCGGGGAGGTGTTTTCCCTGTGAAGCAATCGGCCTAACCGAGTCAACAGTAACACCTCGGGATGGCGACCGCTGGGAGGTTATTTCCCCCGTGAAGCAATCGGCCTAACCGAGTCACCAGTATCACCTCGGGATGGCGACCGCAGAGAGGTTGTTTCCCCCGTGAAGCAATCGGCCTAACCGAGTCAGCAGTATCACCCCGGGATGGCGACCGCGGGGAGGGTGTTCCCCCTTGAAGCAATCTGCCTAGCCGGTTTATGGGAGGCGACTGTGGGGAGTGTGTCCCCGTAGGTTTAGCTTTACCGCTCGGATCAGGAGAAGCATGCACAAGGAGGTTTCTGCCCTCGTGACGTATGCAGGCTCCAAAGCCGCCCAACATGTGGAGGTTTTTGCCCTTAGGGTCTCAGCCACTCACCGATCCGTATCCCGGCTTGCCGGGACACTGAATTGTAAGGTTCAGAATTATGTTTTGGATGCCTCGGGCAGGACGCTGCCTCAGAGCACCCGAGTTGTTGTTATTACTTCTTGAATTTTTGCATGGGGTATGTGCTAAGTCACCTCCACCTTTTGTTAACTTTACTTCGTTCCAAATTTTTTTCGCTGGTTTGACAATGGGACGCCCGCGCCGAAGTTGGCAGATCCTCTGAGGTTGGAAATCTTCCCTCGTGTAAGTCTCAATTGTTCCACCGCTCAGGGTTGGATTCGTTCCGCCGATGCATTATTCCACCGCTGCATTATTCCAACGCTCGGGGCTGGTTTCGTTCCGTCGATGTATTGTTCCACATCTCGGGGCTGGATTCATTCTGCCGAGTCTGTTATGTCCTACCAGCTCGGGGTTGGGGTGACTCCTACCGAGTCTATTTCATTGGTCTAGGGACATAGCATTCCCCCAGAGTCAAGCGTTTTTCCTAGCTCGAGGTTGGGGTGACTCCCATCGAGTCTATTTTATCGGCCTGGGGACGTATCATTCCCCTAGAGCCAAGTGTTCTCCTCAACTCGGGGTCGGGGTGAATCCCACCGAGTCCATCTCTTCGGTCCGGGGACATAACATTCCCCCAGAGCCAAGTGTCATTCTCAGCTCGGGGTCGGGGTGAATCCCACCGAGTCCATCTCTTTGGTTTAGGGACGTAATATTCCCACAGAGCCAAGTGTTTCTTCGACCTCGGGGTCGGGTTACGTCCCATCGAGAGGCTTTTCATCGGCATGGGGACGGAGCATTCCCCCATGGCCGGATCTTTGTTGGTCTGGAGAGGTGACATTCCCCCAGAGCCAAGTGTTTCTTCTACCCCGGGGTCGGGTTACGTCCCACCAAGAGGCTTTTCATCGGCATGGGGCGGAGCATTCCCCCATGGCTGGATCTTTTTTGGTCTTGAGAGGTGATATTCCCTCAGAGCCAAGTGTTTCTTCTACCTCGGGGTCGGGTTACGTCCCACCGAGAGGCTTTTCATCGGCATGGGGACGGAGCATTCCCCCATGGCCGGATCTTTGTTGGTTTGGGGAGGTGACATTCCCCCCAGAGCAAAGTGTTTCTTCTACCTTGGGGTCGGGTTACGTCCCACCGAGTGCATCATCATCGGCTCGGGGATAGAGAATTCCCCTCATGGCCGGGTTCGAATTGGTCAGGATCATGACCTCTTATCACATCCAGGTCCGAAAGAACCAGATAACAAGTTAAAATTTGGAATCATGCTAAGTATGGAAGCCATGAAAGGAAGCATTCAGAGATAAGCATCAGAAAAGGGAATTGGGCAGCAGGTTTATCTTGATCTAGTCCGGGAGGCAGGAACTCTGATATAGGCTCGGCAGAAGGGATGTCAGTTTCGGTCTGGACGACAGGAGGAGCTTCATCTTTTGTTGGGACGGCTACCAGAAGGGTAAATGTGGAATTTGCTTCAAGTCAGAGAATCATTTGATGGGCATCAGAATACTCAGTGACCGAGCACATGAAGATGGCAAGGGAAGACCTGATTGGCAGCAGATGCAGTTTTCTCTGTGGTTTCTGGAGCGACCACCGACCGATTGATCAAAACACCATCTTTTTTATAGTTCCCGGCATCAACTTGCTAACTCATTGATACCGAGAACCAGGGGACATATGTTGATGGTGTTTTTTTGTGACAAGTACTTCGAAAATTCTGCAAAGGCAGAGATGAGACTTTCCCTTTTATAGGGTCAAGTGTTCAGAGGGTTTGGGTTATTCCTTGGCCAGAAGAGAGTCCGGATACAGTTTTCCGGATCTGACCGACCAGAGCACACAATATGGTACAGATTTAGAGACTGACCACATCAGAGTAGAGACCGATCACGGAAGATGGGTCGGACAGTTCAGGGCCGAGACCGACCACTTTAGCCCGGAGGCCGATTCGGTACAATTTTCCTCCTAGATCGGGATAATGAACTCGGACGTGTGGGGTCAGGTCGATAGTGCTTTGGTAGTTCGGAAGATCATTTAGCTGATCTCTTGATGACCGACATATGAGTGAGGTAGTTTGGACTTTTCCTTCTGACATATATCACCGATTGAATGCTCTTTACAGGCTAGCATCATTAATTTTTACGTGTGGCAATAGAGAAAACATGTGTGAGGTGACAGGCCGTCAGATGGCAGGCTTGCTTTCGGCAAAGACAGCCACAGGGCAGAGAGCCCGACAACCTGTTAGTGTTCCTAGAACATGCCAATGATCTAATAAGCAAGAAAAGGTGTTCATAAATTCATTATAAATTGCGGAATTACTTACATTGAATGGATTTGAGCTTTTAAAATTTTGAGAAGAAGATCTCCAATATCCTTCCTTTGTTGATTCCAAGCTTTGAGTTGGATTCCAAGATCCTTCCTTTGTTGATTCCAAGCTTTGAGTTGTGAATGAAGATCTCCAAGATCCAACCTTTGTGTTGATTCCAAGCTTTGAGTTGGTTTCCCTAACACCTTAGAAAACTTCTACAAGTGCTAGCTTTGTTGATTTTGCCACAAAATCAAAGAGATGAGAAAGGAAGTTCACGCTCATTTGCTAAAACAATTAGGGTTTTTTTTGTGTCAAGTGTTGTGTTTTGAGAAAGAGAGATGTCTTTTGGTAAAACCAATTTACATTTTTTACCTAACCAAGGTGGTTGGGTAAATGGTTTCACCAAAACCATTCCAAGGTAGTTGGAAAGTTGGTGGCTTGGCATAAATGCCAACTACCCTCCCAACTACCACATGTGAAGTGGGCCCCACATTTGAATTCAAAATTCAAATGGATTCTACAAATGTTTGTCGCGGCTCGGATTCGTTTAATCCGATTAAACGAATTTTTGTCGCTAAATAATTAAATCTAATTTAATTAAATAACGATGCCTTGCAAATATATTACGAACGACGTTTACGAATTAATTCTAAATTAATTCGTTCGTTCGTATTAAAGTCCGACTTTAATTTCGTAATGAAATCCAATTCATATTAATATATCCGATATATTAATTTTAGCCCATACAAATAAATTAAATAGAAAAATCAAATTTAACTATTAAATTTATTTTACCGATTAATTCCAAATTAATCGCGTTCTCTCTCTTCCGAACACATTTAATCCCATATTAAATAAAGCCTCAATTAATCCCAGATTAATTTTCTCTCTCTAAATTAATCCCAGATTAATTGTAGTTTAAGTCAACTGTCATCGGTGAATCTTTGGGAAGCGACCCAAGAGACCTCTGGATATGTTGGCAGTAAATCCAGTTATCGGACTATCCGATTAAGTGCGTACCTCGTACCACGTGCTTACGGATTTACAAGACATGGTTGGCTTCTAGCAAAGCACCGTGCCTACCCAATTCTCCAGAAATATTCTTACTGGAATATATAATCTATGTCAGGCGTAGTATACGTAGTATTGCGTATTGCGATCCAGTATCGGATGTCACGTGCTAGGCCTGGGGCTAGAATTATGTATGCCCCGTACGAAGCACATGTCGGATGTCTGGTAACTAGTCTCTATAATCGGATGAACATGACCTAGTCATATCATCCCGAAGACTGTAGTACTAAAGAGTACTAGTTCTGTATCCTACGTGACATCATCTCCACTATGACTGGAGTGATACTTCTGTCTTGACATCACACCCAATACACTAAGATTCTCAATATACCCAGCAGAGGCGTACACAGAACTGGTTAAAGCCCTTTACGACCAAAACCAAAGCATATTGATTGTCGCAAGTATTAGTGGTGCAAGTCTCAGGTTAAGACCAAATACACCTACCCTGATTTCGGACTTCCACAGACACATAGTCATACTACCAATGGAATTCCGAGGGGTCTATCCAGAGCGAAGCTATTTTCCATACCATTGGTAAAACACAACCTCCTATCACATTTGCATAATTATCCAATACTTAAATATATGAGAACTATGTCGTTGTGCTCCCACAACACGCACAAGTGTAATACTAGTCTATTCCCCATTATCGATGTCCAATCTCGATAATACTACGATTAGGGATTATTTAATGATTAATCATTCGTGGACTGATACTGTCTCATATCATCTCAATCCAGGAACTAATCATAGGGACCTCCTATCATTTATACATCTAGGTGATCTAATCACAAATGATAAGAGTGAATCTCCTTGTCACATAGTTAATTTGTACAACAACACCATGATATGTACAAATAGTGACGCTATGGGTCATAATTGTCCAACAATCTCCCACTTGGCCTATAGCCAGTCACTCGAGTGTCATACACCCGAACTATGTACGGTTCGCTCAAACTTCTGAGGAAAGGCTTTCGTCGGTGGATTTGCATGATTATCATCTAATGTAATTTATACGATCATCACATCGCCACGATGTATGATCCGAATGAATCAGATGAATAGTCGAAGTATATATCTGGATCGTTGATGAGACCATTAATTTTTTAGCTTGTGCTGACGCCTAGCTCAGCTGCTTTCAGAACTATATCTAATCTAATTAGATTTATCATCGACCCAAATGGCTTCTATTGCTGCCTCAGCCGCAGCAATAACCCGCATTTGTTGTTTATTCGGTAATAGTATCTTACTTGGAAGATTTTCAGCTCACTGTTCCGTTATTCAAACTGTATTGTACCATTGTTTTTATCGGTTAGGAAACTTACAGCAGTGATCCCAGTCACTTCAAGTTCTCTTTCTTCATAGTTTAAGACATCATCTTTAGTTCTCTAAGATACTAACGAATGTTCTTAATATCAATTCAGTGACTATCACTTGGATTGACCTGTTTGTGACTCCATATGCTCAAAGCGTATGAGACATCAGGTCACATACATTTTTCAATGTACGAGTTCTCAGAGAGTGTTAACAACTTTAAATCTATCCCAGTAGATTTTTATTCCTAGAATAAAGGTTGTTTCTCCCAAGAATTCTACGGAGAATTTTTCATGAAAGCCAAGCTTTCACCGATTGTAATATGGGAATATCATTTCCAAGAAATGACATATCATCATTATTTAGGACATCATTGTCAGTGCGCTCCCACTAACCTCCTTATATACACAAGAATCATATTCGTTTTGAATCAAATCATACACCATTATGATTACATCAAAACGATAGTTCCAAGAATCCAATGCTTACTTCAATCCATACATGGATCGAATAACCTGAAAACCTTGTTTGCTAGTTTTGGTACGACAAAACCGTCATGATGTTATAAACATCCTCCAAAGAGGTTCCCGTTTAAGGAATGCGATTTTGACGTTCAGCTGCCATATTTCATGAATGAAACATGCAGCATAAGCAAGCATTATCCAAATGGATTTATCCATGGCAATAGGTAAAAGATTTCATTGTTATCGACACAATGTTGATAACGATACCTTTTCGCTATAAGCCTAGCTTAGTACGTTGGTATGTTGCCATCCATGTATGTCTTCCTTGAAGACTTATATAGTACCAATAGACACAATGCCTTCTGGTACATCAACTAGTCTCTAAATATAGTTGGTATACATGGAATCCATTTCGGACTTCATGGCACTTTGCCATAATGGGGAGTCGATACCTTGTATCACTTCCTCATATGTAGTTAGTTCATCTTCCTCAATAAGATAGACATCTTTATGAGGTGAGATCAGAAACTCATACCTCTCATGTTATTTTCTGACTCTCTCCGACTAACGCGGTTCTTGTGTATTTGAAGATTGTGGTACAGTTTCATCCTTGATGGACTGTTTGTGTTCCATTAAGGACTAGGTGCCTTGAATAGTATTACTCTGATTTTCATCGAGTTTTACTTTCCTCCCACTTACCACTGCATTTCGGTATTCCTCTTAGGAAAAACGCATGGTGAGCAACAATTACATTGTTCTCATGTGAGATGTATAAGTACTATACTTTGGTTTCCCTAGGATAACCTACAATTTAGGCACTTATCCAATTTGGGTTCTAGTTTGGTATCATCCAAACGTATGCCCAGCATTCCCAAATCATCAGGAATGAGAAAACCTTATTTCTTTCATGTTCATATTAAATATGAATTCTGTCTAACAGATTTTCATGGAACCTTATTCAAAATAAGTATTGCACTGTTAATGCTTATCCCTTTGAAGGAAAATGGTATCTCAGAACGACTCATGATTAACCTTATCATGTCTAATAAAATTCGGTTTCTCTGTTTGGACACACCGTCGAATTGACGTGTTCCAGGAGGAGTCATCATTGAAAGAATACTATACTTTTTCAAGTATTTGAGAAACTTATTGCTTAATTATTTTCCATCTCGGTCTTACTGTGACGGTTTTAATACTTTAGCCGATCTGTTTGTCTACTTCGTGTCGAAACTCTAAAAGTTTCCGATTTATGTTTCATAAGAGACACATAACCATAACGCGATGCCACATCCGTAAAGGTCACAAAATACTCATATCCACCTCTAGCCTAGTTAGATATGGGCCCATTTACGTCACTATGAACGAGGGCTAACAGATCGATGACACTTACACTTTTACCAAGTAAAAGGTATTTTAGGTACTTTACCTAATAAACTAGATTCGTAGACATCATTTGAATGGAATAAAATCCATCCTAGTATCCACTTTTCAAAAGTGTGGATATACGAGTCTTGTTTAATGTGTCCCAGACAACACTGCCACAAATAAGTTTTATCTGATCAAATCAGTTTGAGCTATTTGTTCGTCATATTATATGTTTGAGATTTATTTATATTCAAAATATAAATACTGTTACTCACATCTAATGTGTTTATCTCAATATCATCTTTATAAAATAAAACACTTTGTGTTTTAGAATATAAAGGTATACCCGCAACAGGTTAAACCCTGATATGGAGATAATGTTTCTAGTCAAACTTGTTACATTATAATAGTTTCCTAATTTAAGTACACACCTGAAGGGTAGTTCCTAAACTTAGGTATCTGCGGTAAAACAGCGACTTTCGTCCCGTTTCCGATTCGCAGATTAATCTCAATTGAAGTCAGTATCCTGCTCATAGCAGATTCTGCACATCAATGCATATTTATGTATCACACTTAGTGTTTAAAATCTAATTTTAATACTAGTAGTGATCATATTTATGACAAACATATTTGAAATCAGAGCCTTGCTCGTCTTCAATTCCTTCATGTCTGCTTTGTCCATACGGCAGTCACGCTTCAGTGATCCCATTTGCAACAGTTTAAGCAGACATCTTGGGATATGTCCTTTGTCTTCCTAGAAGACGGTAATGATTTTGCCTTTGCCTTTTTCTATATCCCAGAAGCCTTTGGCCAAGCCTTGGGTTTCTAGAATATCGAAGTAAGGTTCGCTTTGCGCTACTTGCCTTATTGCAAACTTTGGCTTTATCTCCTGAGAATAGCCATTAATTCTCCAAGAGTTATTAATTGCAATTTAATACTTCTAAGATCTAAGAATATATCTATGAAGATCCTTCAATTTCTTCATCATACTTTAAGGATCTAATTCTTAGTTCTGATTAGGAAATTAAGGAGTCCTTTTGACAAGTATAATGAATTAAGCACTAAAGTTATCATCACATGAATATTCCAAAGTGTAAGGGTTTTTAGGGGCTAAATCCGGTAACGCAGCGGAAGCGGTGGAAAATCAAATTTTTCGATTTCAAAACTTTTTCTTGATTAATTAAATAAACATATTTATTTAATTATCCAATAATCAAATTATGAAATAAAATTTAATAAATCATATTTAAGTGAATTTACCGAATTGCCCTTACACTTGGTATTTTGTCCATTTTAGTCCGAAATTGATCTAATCAATTTTTAATGATTCTAAATCATTTCTAAGATGAACTTAGCATGTTCAAAACATCAAAACACCAAGGCAACACAAAATCCCATTTTTGACTCCTTTGGCCGAATGCACCATCAATGTCCCATTTTGTGCACTTTGTCATTTCATGCATCAAAACACATCAAGATGTAATCCAATGAACATGAAACTTTATATGCATCATATACACATCCAAATGCACAACATATATGAAAAGCCCCAAATTTGGAAGTGGTCTTAAACCCTAAGTTTTCAATTTCATCAAATTGGACAAATTAGACCAAATTGGTTAAATACAATACTTCAATCATGTTTCTTCCATCCATTTCAAGTCTCAACACAATGAAACAACTATAGAACAATTCTAGGTCATTTAAGAGTGGGTCAATAACTCTAGAATGGCAACAAGGTTCTAAAACCTTAAAAGAATGCTTATTACTACACTAGTAATAAACTTCCAACATCATACATGCATTTCACCTTCATCAAACGTTTATCCATCAAAACTACAAAGAATAAAGAATAGAAAAACTCAAGAACATCACAAGATGGTTCCCACAACAAGAGGAACAAATTACTCTCTAATGGAAGGTTGGAAATACTTACTAAATTCCAAGCTTTTCCTTGTTTTTCTTTTCTTTTCTCTCTACCTTCTTTGCCTTGTTTTAATGGAGTTTTGATAAAGTGAAATGGTTTCTTAAACCCTAAAATTAAATGAAACAATATATACTTGCCCAAATAAAGGTCTTGGTCGAATTTGGCCTAAAGGAAATGCAAGTTATACTAGTTTCATTTCATTTCAATTTCATTTGACAAGTTGATAAAATGATCATTACATTTTAATGACAATTTCAACTTAGTCAACAATGGCAACATGAAAAATATAACCATTATATTCAATTAGGGTCATGGCCGAAATTTAGCAAAAAAAATAAAGGAAAAAGATATTTTCATTTTTCAAACAATTTAAACAAATATCTTAAGAAGTCAAAATCAATTTGACAACCATTTCCTTTAATGTATAAGTCAACAATTGCAACTTATAATCATTTCCTAACTTTATCATTTGGTGAGATATTTATATTTTAATTATATTAATCATTTAACAATTAAATAATTAATTAATTAAATAAATACAAATATCTCAAATATATGTATTATATTTACTTTAAATATCTCAAATACATATATTAATTATATATGTCAAATACCTTTATTTGACAATTTATTAATGTGTATTTAATAATATCATATATTAAATACAAATACACATTAATTAGGAAATGATGGTTCGGCCAGTTCGTATGTACTTTTCGTTTAACGTTTAAACGATTTATAAATAATCATCATTATTCATAAAAGTTGCCCTAGTGCTCTACGAGTATGTTTCATTATTGAGACTCTCTAGATTCAGGTATATCCGTCACGAAATCCAATTTCATGTCCATAATTTATCCACCCGTAAATTATGACGATCACGGATAAGCTAGCTGAATCATATAGGTCGAGGTCATTGCATACGTATAATCCCCCTGTCACAGGTATCCGGATAATCCCAGAGATATAGATGTAAATGTCAAATCTCTATAGGTATTATCTCGTCGACGTATCTATTAGCAATCTTTAAATAACACTCGGAACTTACATCCGATGTATACTGTGGCCACAGATTTAACAGACTGCTAAATATATATGGACTACCTTTGCTCTGTACACAGAACTGACGGATCCTATCTTGACACACACAGGATATCCTGAGGATCGATCCACACCCAACGAACAGGCGGAGGTCTGATCTAAATAGATCGGTGACGTGACTGCCATCTAAGTGTGGAGGATGTCTCATACATCCACAGTGGTGTCTCAAGTCGAAGGATGACTATACTACTCAACCCGAGAAGATTCTTATTGCCGTTGGTGTACCATCCATTAATAATCTTCGGTGAGCCGTTCAGTGTTTATCCACTATAAACACCTACACGTCTATATGAGTCTCCATAGACTCATGGTTCATTGGGATAAACCATCGGACCAAGTCTCGATATACGACATGTACTGGTCTCAACAGATTTGACTAACCGACCCTGTTAGTGAATCTTGACCAGGAACTTTATTTGATAATATATATCTTTAGCAATGACACTTCCCAATGTCAATTACAAACTATCTTTGTAACTGTGTATTGCATTATATTTATCGGGTCTTTGTCTAATATATACATATCACTAAACACATTTAGTTTCAATCTAATCATAATCAGATCGAATACGTATATAAGAACAAGAGGTGCAACCATAAATAAGTAATATTATGGAATAAGGGGATGTTCGTATTCATGAATCAGATATAAATACGGGCCGGATTGGGGCTCTGAGCACCAACTCCAACAATTTCTCCCACTTGCTCTAGTGCCAATCAACGGTATCATATACTCATCTCAATGTGCATCGTATGCACATGGCCCTCAAAAGCTCACCCAGTACTTAAGAGGTAGGCAATAAAAACAAGTCCGCTATGACATATTGAGTTTGTCAAACAAACTCCATCGTTTCCCATAGTCAGCATCATTCATATTTTGTAGAATCTAGATTATACATTAATATGACTCTGATGCTACATCAATATTGAGCTACAGCTACTGAGTTGTCCAAGTATTTAGGGATCAAATCCAAAAATATTATGAGGACAACCGCAAACACAACACCAATTTAAAACTTCTAATTTGTAAGGTCACTATGCAACTTCATAAGTCAATACTTAATAAGTTGCATCTAACTCTACTCAGTTAGTAGAATTCTTCGTGACACTCCCACTGCATCTTTTGTGAGTCTTTATGACGTAGACTGTCTAACGTCATAATTAGTCTCAAAACTAATATGACCCTAATGGTTGCAGACTGTATTCTCCATGAATTAGAAACTCGTTCTTAATATCTCAAAGATCATAAAGAACGTGTTTCAAGATCCATCCTATGGTCTATAGGATATCAAAATAACTCGTAACAATTACGATTAAATCAATATCTTTGATCGCACATTATAAAGTATTTATTATGTCAACATCAAATGATACATAAGATTGATTAGACATTCTAATCAATATCTCTTTCGAAAAAAAAAAGGGATCATTCTTTCTGAAAGATGAATACTTTACATAAGACACACAATAACTGTCCAACAGTTATACTAACTGGCATACAGATAGCCTAGATATGTCCTTTATTAGATCATATCTAATGTACGAATAATAGGAGTATCTCACAAGTCTCCAAGTTGCATATTATATATAAAACTTTATATCAAATATAACAGAGACAACTCTCCACTGCTTTCACGGAGTAAAGAAGACTTAGGTAAATCTTTTACCTTACAAACATTTCATTATTACTATAATAATGATAATGTCATTAAGATATATAACACTAGAAAGTAATATGTACGCTCCCACTAACCCTTCTAATCACATATGTATTCTCTATACTTTGACAAGATCAGACAATATGATGATATCAAAAATAGAGAACACATATTTCTGGAAGACTTATCCGAGTCTACAATAGGCTCTGTAAGCTAGCACACTAAACTGCGATCTCAGCAAAACACAAACTCTAGTGTGACTAGAGATAAGTTTTCTCAGAATCTAAAATAGATTGCTGAGTATAACATTTCTCACTGTCATACTGTAAAGGTCAAACCTTTAATAATCTCATAATGCTTTCGCTGCGCAAACAATTAGCACATTTCATGAACTAATTCATAATGAAAGCTTAATCAAGTTTAAAACTTGATCGTAGTAAGCTATGAACAATCTTGATCTATGGTTTAATGGTGAACTTCCAGAATCGATATCAAATATCACTTCCATTATAAGTTATAGGATAATTTTTCTTCAGTAAAAAAAACAACGGAACCATTAAGTATCAAATACTCGTGAATGATTTTGTTATCCTATTGGACTTGTACGGAAGATGTATAAGGGTTGTTTCATCTTATTAATTACGTAGTTCCATTTATAATTTATCATTCTCACATTTGACTTCAATAAGTCAAGTCTTTTCTACAATAGTTAACATCTGATGTTACACACCAAGTAATAAAACGATTTTATTACTTAGAATCGTAGGAAAGATATTCTATTAAATAGAATACAATATTCTATTAACAGAATAAACGATAAACTTTTACTTATACCTCCGAGGTGTGAGTAATTTCCATTATATAACTATTATATAAAAGAAACATTCAAATCTTAAACTTTTCAAGATTCGGATTTTCTACCTATATATATCATATATGTAACTGTAGAAATTAATGGAACATTAATTAAAGAGATGAATTAGTGTTACTGGGTATAACCCCAAGAGTATTGAAACTAATTCGGTAACATTCAATATCAAATGAATCAAATCATATAAGATTCATTGCTCCCACTACTCAATTCCATCAAGATGGAATCGTGGAAGAACAATATTGAATATGAATCATATTCACTAAATAACCTTAGAACTAATTGCTTTAAATTCATATGTTTGATCGTATCAAAGATCTTTGAACAGTTCAAAGACATTAATGAATTTTGAGGATAGAATTCTCTAAAACCTTTAGATTGAATATATTTGAACAAGTCAAAAATGTTCAATCTACGTTTCATCAGAACGGATTGAAAGTACTTGATACTTTCAAGACTTTCAATATGTGTTCCTTCAGAAACACATAACTAAGTTATGAAAATTCATCAACTAAGTTACGAAGTATAGAAAACTACCTTAAGTAATTATTATTCATTAAACTACATACATCCAATGTATCAGTTAAATAAATCTGGTGGTCCAATGACAATCATTGGTTAAACGAGATCTTAATCACTTTCCTGAATACAATATTCATTAAATGGATAAGGATATGTGGTGTGATCTAGTATCAAACCATCCTACCATACGGAATAAGCATCCAATGCTTAAGTGATTAAACCCATAAAGCACCGCTCTAATTATTATTTACTTTACCGAATAATTTTTCTTAATGTTTATCTCTACGTCAATGACACTACTAGTTATTATAAAATATGTAACAATTGTTTATAAAACAAGTGACTATCCAATAGTCGCAAGTTCCGATATCAAATATCAAAACAATCGTTAACCAATATTTCAAATAACTAGACGGGAGATCTGGTATCCAATACCTATAGTTGTAGTATTGTGAAAATCGATATTTTCTATACACAAATATACGCATCTCCTTTCTTTAGCTTTACTATTTGCATTCAACTATTCACAACAATTGTAAATAACTGATTAGCAAATTGTGTCAGACACATTACCTCTAAAGGTAATTAAAGCTTAGAAACGCCATTACTAGATAAACAATACCTAATAGGGCTTTCTAAATGCCAGTCAAGAATCTCGAGACATGAACTAATTCAAGTCAATTCTTACTGCATAAGAAACTATTGTCTCTAAAGTATTATATCCTAAAGGGGATATCTATCTAGATTATCTATCATGACTTAGAAACTAAGTCATTAACCATCTTTATTTTTCAAGAAAATCGGAACAACAGTTCCCGATGGTTTAGACTAATCTAATAATATCCTAGTCTATTAGTAACTAGAACCTATTCTAGAATAAATGCAACCAAGAGTCTAGTCAAATAACATATCAAAATATGTGTGCAGTAAATAAAAGTTTAATTCTATCTAAACAATAGAATAAGGAAACAAACAAGCGGCAATTTCCATAATAACATACACTGCCTAAGTTATGGAATATTTTAAACTTAGCAGTGCCTCCCACTATTTTTTACGTAATGTCCGTAATCCCCAACGGAAAGACGAGAATTCAATAATTAAATCGAATTCCATAATGGGAAGAGGACCCCATGAATATATTTCGACTCACAGCAGAGGCACGGTCTCGCCTACGTATATTCACAGGTCACTCACTAGTGACTCCAAGGTTCCGGTCCTGGCCGTTTCTCGTTGTCGCTGCGAAGGCAGGCCCACAAGGAGACGTACCAAGGTTAAACTTGTCAATGATAAACTCAAGTTACTTGCGTAACCCTGACAGCTAGGGCACGTTCAGGATTCCTCTTTCGCTTGAATTTATCTAGTATCTAATATACATTCGGCATAAATAAATTTCTATCAGCTACACCCTCACAGCAGAGGCACGGTCTCGGATGTAGTCAACAAAAAGATATTTATAAACCGTATTGACAAGACGGACCAAGAAACAAGTATTCCAAATACTAGTTACTTTAAAACCTTATTAAGCAGGGCTATTCCATTAAGTGTCATACACCCTAAATCTAATCAAATTAGATTATACCAGGCATGTATAAAGTCAAGAAAACATGATTAAACATTGAATAAAACAAGCTAATCATTTTATGGAGGCCTAGAATCAGACTCGCTCTGATACCATTTTGTAAGGGTTTTTAGGGGCTAAATCCGGTAACGCAGCGGAAGCGGTGGAAAATCAAATTTTTCCGATTTCAAAAATTTTTCTTGATTAATTAAATAAACATATTATTTAATTATCCAATAATCAAATTATGAAATAAAATTTAATAAATCATATTTCAGTGAATTTACCGAATTGCCTTACACTTGGTATTTTGTCCATTTTAGTCCGAAATTGATCTAATCAATTTTTAATGATTCTAAATCATTTCTAAGATGAACTTAGCATGTTCAAAACATCAAAACACCAAGGCAACACAAATCCCATTTTTGACTCCTTTGGCCGAATGCACCCTCAATGTCCCATTTTGTGCACTTTGTCATTTCATGCATCAAAACACAAGATGTAATCCCATGAACATGAAACTTTATATGCATCATATACACATCCAAATTCACAACATATATGAAAAGCCCCAAATTTGGAAGTGGTCTTAAACCCTAATTTTTCAATTTCATCAAATTGACAATTAGACCAAATTGGTTAAATACAATACTTCAATCATGTTTCATCCATCCATTTCAAGTCTCAACACAATGAAACAACTATAGAACAATTCTAGGTCATTTAAGAGTGGGTCAATAACTCTAGAATGGCAACAAGGTTCTAAAACCTTAAAAGAATGCTTATTACTACACTAGTAATAAACTTCCAACATCATACATGCATTTCAACCTTCATCAAACTTTTATCCATAAAACTACCACAAAGAAAAAGAATAGAAAAAAAACTCAAGAACATCACAAGATGTTTCCCACAACAAGAGGAACAAATTACTCTATAATGGAAGGTTGGAAATACTTACTAAATTCCAAGCTTTTCCTGTTTTTTTTCTTTTCTCTCTACCTTCTTTGCCTTGTTTTAATGGAGTTTTGATAAAGTGAAATGGTTTCTTAAACCTAAAATTAAATGAAACAATATATACTTGCCCAAATAAAGGTCTTGGCCGAATTTGGCCTAAAGGAAATGCAAGTTATACTAGTTCATTTCATTTCAATTTCATTTGCCAAGTTGATAAAATGATCATTACATTTTAATGACAATTTCAACTTAGTCAACAATGGCAACATGAAAAATATAACCATTATATTCAATTAGGGTCATGGCCGAAATTTAGCAAAAAAAATAAAGGAAAAAGATATTTTCATTTTTCAAACAATTTAAACAAATATCTTAAGAAGTCAAAATCAATTTGACAACCATTTCCTTTAATGTATAAGTCAACATTGCAACTTATAATCATTTCCTAACTTTATCATTTGGTGAGATATTTATATTTTAATTATATTAATCATTTAACAATTAAATAATTAATTAATTAATTAAATATAATATCTCAAATATATGTATTATATTTACTTTAAATATCTCAAATACATATATTAATTATATATGTCAAATACCTTTATTTGACAATTTATTAATGTGTATTTAATAATATCATATATTAAATACAAATACACATTAATTAGGAAATGACGGTTCGGCCCGTTCGTATGTATTTTTCGTTTAACGTTTAAACGATTTATAAATAATCATCATTATTCATAAAAGTTGCCCTAGTGCTCTATGAGTATGTTTCATTATTGAGACTCTCTAGATTCAGGTATATCCGTCACGAAATCCAATTTCGTGTCCATAATTTATCCACCCGTAAATTATGACGATCACGGATAAGCTAGCTGAATCATACAGGTCGAGGTCATTGCATATGTATAATCCCTCCGTCACAGGTATCCAGATAATCCCAGAGATATAGATGTAAACGTCAAATCTCTATAGGTATTATCTCGTCGACGTATCTATTAGCAATCTTTAAATAACACTCGGAACTTACTTCCGATGTATACTGTGGCCACAGATTTAACAGACTGCTAAATATATATGGACTACCTATGTTCTGTACACAGAACTGACGGATCCTATCTTGACACACACAGGATATCCTGAGGATCGATCCACACCCAACGAACAGGCGAAGGTCTGATCTAAATAGATCGGTGACGTGACTGCCATCTAAGTGTGGAGGATGTCTCATACATCCACAGTGGTGTCTCAAGTCAAATAACCACTATGCTACTCAACCCGAGAAGATTCTTATTGACGTTGGTGTATCATCCGTTAAGAATCTTCGGTGAGCCATTCAGTGTTTATCCACTATAAACACCTGCACGTCTATACGAGTCTCCATAGACTCATGGTTCATTGGGATAAACCATCGGACCAAGTCTCGATATACGACATGTACTGGTCTCAACAGATTTGACTAACCGCCCCATGTTAGTGAATCTTGTCCAGGAAATTTATTTGATAATATATATTTTAGCAATGACACTTCCCAATGTCAATTACAAACTATCTTTGTAACTGTGTATTGCATTATATATTATCGGGTCTTTGTCTAATATATACATATCACTAAACAACATTTAGTTTCAATCTAATCGTAATCAGATCGAATACGTATATAAGAACAAGAGGTGCAACCATAAATAAGTAATTTATGGAATAAGGGGATGTTCGTATTCATGAATCAGACATAAATACGGTCCGATTGGCGCTCTGAGCACCAACCCCAACACAAAGATCATGCTCTACTATTTGCTTAACTTTCGGCTTAGGCCTAATATGTTATTTTATCAAATAAAGTAACTTATTAGTTTCCAGGACCATCCTAAAATTTTATTCTCAATTTGAAAATTAAAGTCGTTCAAACACATTTTCACCCAGGATTATGTTTTAAACACTAATATTTCAGTTATCTTGATTACAATAGTCTAACTATCCAATCAACGATTTCGGGTACAATCTAATGTAATGATTACTATAGTCTAACTATATAACTAATTACAATTTTATTTGTTAAAATCAAATATATATTGATTACTATAATCCAATTATATAATCAATTATAAATGAGCGTGTATGGCAAGTATCTAAACGAAATTGCAAATCTAATACTTGCCTCCCAATATTTTTCGGCGAGCCTCAAACCCTCTGTTGAGTACTCGGGAAACTTTGTTTCATAGTGGGCTAGGATCCCATTAAATAACATGCAATCTTGACTTTGGCCAACAAATTGTATGATACTTAACTAGGTAGATCTCTAAGATCAATTAGATCTCATCCAATTCCTAGATCCAGTAGGTGGACATCCAAGTCTGAAACATATATACAATATATATGCCAGTATATCCAATATATTTTCCTAACCTTTTTCCTCTGAATCAACTAAGCATTGGCTTTGGCACAACAAGCTTAATGATTCCAGTTAAGCGGGACTCATTGACATGGAAAGCTTCATAATCAATGTCAATGGACAAGAAGTGATCTTGACTTTGGCCAACAAATCACGACTTGGACAAGACACCGATATGGAACAAAACTCTCATGATTCAAACACATCCGCAATTGACAAAGGTCTTGACTTTGGCCAACAAACCAATGCCAACTTTGGATCTTGAGTAAGAATCACTCAACGGAAGGAAAAATGCTTAATATGTGTTGAGAATTTTTCGCGTAAATTGGCAACTAATTTATTATCTTTTATTAGGTCTCATCATACACCCTTAAGCATGCATTCTAAAAGCATAATAAGGCGCGATAAATAAATTAATAATGATATGCGGATGGATATGTCACAAATTGTTCCTAGAACAAATCACTCTCTTTCCTCTCCCCGGCTAGAACTATTCTAACTTCTACTCAATTACATAATACAATAAAGAAACCTCATTTACATTGAGGGGAATTTGTGAGAATAGAAATACAAAGAATAAGGAGATAAAAGGATGGACACGCAGGTCCAATTTAATAAATTCTAAATTTATTACAATTTTCAAAATTGCCCCCACACTTCTAATATCCATCTGATATACATTATTCATGCAATACATTCATGTATTCATACAAATCATGTTATTCAATCAATCAAATCCAATTAATTAATCTTTGAATTAATGACCATCCAATGTTCAAACAACGATTTGATTTTCGCGAGTCCAACTCGTTTAAGAATAAATACTTAAAGTACGTATTCTTGAATTATATCGAACTACAACTACAAATCCAATTTATTTGTATTCAATACTAATTCCAATTTAATTCCAAATTAAATACTTACACTTATTTATATGCCTTAAAGACTTAGATTTCAAATCCAATCTTAATGGGTCTCAAAGGCCCAATAACATCCAATGTCATTTTAATTAAAGTCCAATGGGCTTTTAATTAATTCTTAAGGCATGGGCTTTGGCCATAATGGGTCAAACCCAAAATGCCAAGGCCCAATATGAATCACCATATTGCCTACAAATTAATTTAGGCCCAATTAAATTCTTTAAAGGGTCAAGTGATGTATTTGGACTTTATGGAATTGGTTTTGGGCCCAATTGGATCCAATCCAAAAGTCCAAAAACAAACTTGGTCAAACCAAGCCCATTAAGCCCAAATACACACTTTTAGCCCAATTCATAATTAAAGGCTTATTAACATAATTATAATATTCCAAATATCACAATTATTTTTAATTAAAGTGTATTAGTCATGATTAATTAATTAAACTCAATATTTCCAAAATACCAATTAACTTAATTAATCATGCTTAATCCATCAATTTATGCTCAACACAAATTGAATTCAAAACACATCATTTCATGCTCAACACAAATTGAATCCAAAACATATCATTTCATGCTCAACATGCTCTTTGATTTTAACATAAACATTATTGACTTTGATTCTAATCCAATCAAACCAACAATCAACATTTAAACATGCATTTAAACACATCATTTCGTGTTACAAAAAAAAAAATAAACATGCAGTCCATTGCTACACAGTTTCGGTCAAGCTAAGGAATTATCAAAAATTTGATCCAATCAATTTATCTCAAATGTAATCATGCATACCTTTAAGTTATCATATTCTAAGCATGCTCAAAGCATCAATTTGAAGGAATCATGCTCAAAACACAAAAAGCCCCAAATTTTAGTCTCATGAACCCTAAAATTTTCATGCTTAAAATTGGCTCTTGATACCATTGTTAGTGTTCTTAGAACATGCCAAGGATCTAATAAGCAAGAAAAGGTGTTCATAAATTCATTATAAGTTGCGGAATTAATTACATTGAATGGATTTGACCTTTTAAAATTTTGAGAAGAAGATCTCAAAGATCCTTCATTTGTTGATTCCAAGCTTTGAGTTGGTTTCCAAGATCTTTCCTTTGTTGATTCCAAGCTTTGAGTTGTGAATGAAGATCTCCAAGATCCAACCTTTGTGTTGATTCCAAGCTTTGAGTTGGTTTCCCTATCACCTTAGAAGACTTCTACAAGTGCTAGTTTTATTGATTTTGCCACAAAATCAAAGAGATGAGAAAGGAAGCTCACGCCCATTTGCTAAAACAATTAGGGTTTTTTTTTGTGTCAAGTGTTGTGTTTTGAGAAAGAGAGATGCCTTTTGGTAAAACCAATTTACCCTTTTACCTAAACAAGGTGGTTGGGTAAATGGTTTCACCAAAACCATTCCAAGGTAGTTGGAAAGTTGGTGGCTTGTCATAAATGCCAACTACCCTCCCAACTACCACATGTGAAGTGGGCCCCACATTTGAATTCAAAATTCAAATGGATTCTACAAATGTTTGCCGCGGCTCGGATTCGTTTAATCCGATTAAACAAATTTCCGTCGCTAAATAATTAAATCTAATTTAATTAAATAACGATGTCTTTTAAATATATTACGAACGTCGTTTACGAATTAATTCTAAATTAATTTGTTCGTTCGTATTAAAGTCCGACTTTAATTTCGTAATGAAATCCAATTCATATTAATATATCCGATATATTAATTTTAGCCCATACAAATAAATTAAATAGAAAAATCAAATTTAACTATTAAATTTATTTTACCGATTAATTCCAAATTAATCGCGTTCTCTCTCTTCCGAACACATTTAATCCCATATTAAATAAAGTCTCAATTAATCTCAAATTAATTTTCTCTCTCTAAATTAATCACAGATTAATTGTAGTTTAAGTCAACTGTCATCGGTGAATCTTTGGGAAGCGACCCAAGAGACCTCTGGATATGTTGGCAGTAAATTCGGTTATCGGACTATCCGATTAATTGTGTACCTCGTACCACGTGCTTACGGATTTATAAGACATGGTTGGCTTCTAGCAAAGCACTGTGCCTACCCAATTCTCCAGAAATATTCTTACTGGAATATATAATCTATGTCAGGCATAATATACGTAGTATTGCGTATTGCGATCCAGTATCGGATGTTACGTGCTAGGCCTGGGGCTGGAATTATGTCTGCCCCGTACGAAGCATATGTCGGATGTCTGGTAACTAGTCTCTATAATCGGATGAACATGACCTAGTCATATCATCCCGATGACTGCAGTACTAAAGAGTACTAGTTCCGTATCCTACGTGACATCATCTCCACTATGACTGGAGTGATACTTCCGTCTTGACATCACACCCAATACACTACGATTCTCAATATACCCAGCAGAGGCGTACACAGAACCGGTTAAAGCCATGGACGACCAAAACCAAAGCATATTGATTGTCGCAAGTATTAGCGATGCAAGTCTCAGGTTAAGACCAAATACACCTACCCTGATTTCGGACTTCCATAGACACATAATCATACTACCAATGGAATTCCGAGGGGTCTATCCAGAGCGAAGCTGTTTTCTGTACCATCGGTAAAACACAACCTCCTATCACATTTGCATAAGTATCCAATACTTAAATATATGAGAACTATGTCGTTGTGCTCCCACAACGCGCACAAGTGTAATACTAGTCTATTCCGCATTATCGATGTCCAATCTCGATAATACTATGACTATGGATTATTTAATGATTAATCCTTCGTGGACTGATACTGTCTCATATCATCTCAATCCAGGAACTAATCATAGAGACCTCCTATTATTTATACATCTAGGTGATCTAATCACAAATGATAAGAGTGCAATCTCCTTGTCACATAGTTAATTTGTACAACAACACCATGATCTGTACAAATAGTGATACTATGAGTCATAATTGTCCAACACAGCCAGCCGGGAATCGTGGGAAAGTCATAAATTCGAAAGAATAGTGTTGTAATTCTTAAGTATATAAAGGAAAGTTAGGTTAATTTGATGGGAGACGGGGATGGAGAAAGAGAGGGAAATCTTGTAACAAAAAATATGAGCACTATTTGTAAAACCCTTTAAACTGCTCGGCCTCATTCAAACCTCACTCAGAACAGATCGGATGAGTTAGTTCTGGTAATAAAAACAACCCTCACCGTTTTATGCTAGTGGACGTAGGTTGGATTCACTCCGTCGAACCACGTTAAAACTATTTTGTCAATTTGTGCGATTTTCCCACCTTCTACTAAATTTGCATTTGGTCTCCCTATAACCAAACAAATTTAAGGTTGAGGGAATGTTGTCTCGGGGGAGTTATTCTGAAACTACCCGTGGAACGAAAATCAGCCGTCAACATATTTAATAATGTGTTAAATATTAAGTATGTTATTGATTATTTTAATTTTTATATTGCCGTGAAAATTCTACGGTGCTGACCCTCCTTTGTGTCATACTCTTGCACTTTAACACTACGGTGCCAAAGCAACCAGCTCCACCGAATATAATAATT
Organism: Zanthoxylum bungeanum; assembly: GCA_019454045.1. Lineage (NCBI taxonomy): Eukaryota > Viridiplantae > Streptophyta > Magnoliopsida > Sapindales > Rutaceae > Zanthoxylum > Zanthoxylum bungeanum. The sequence continues at coordinate 54,633 of SKCR01033551.1, read as the reverse complement.
CTAATGAGATATTTTTAATGATATTATAGTGATAATTCTACTTCAAAAAATTATATATTTTAATCTCTCTTTAAAATAAATAATTAGAATATTATTAGTATACCATTAAAAAAATATCTCTTAGATAATATCCTACAAGATATTTTACTTGGAACAGCTTTCTGTATTGTGTCCAATGGAAAATGCTACTCGCACGGAAAGTTATTCCAGATTTCAACTTTGTCCGCTTCTCTAGGGAAAATATTACTACAAAACAAGAAACAAACAGAAATGACACGACAATTACATATTTGACAAGCTGTCAACTATTGGGTTTTGCTAACATACATGGAGTTTTGATATTCTAATTTTAAACATTAAATTTGAAATAACATCTTCAAATATTTATTATTAAATTTGAAATTGATATATATTTCATAAGTGCTTAGTTACTGTAAAATTTAACTAAATTAATTAGTTAATATTTTTTAGGGTCATACTAACTAGTACCCTAAAGGCACTCATTAAGAATCTATTTTTGGTAAATTTTCATATCACTTTTATGGGGAAAATAAAAAATTGTCAAAATATTAATTATTTTTTCATTTTTCTTATAAAAATTTTCCTAAAATTGATCATTAACAAGTGTCATAAGGGCACTCATTAATATTTCCCTATTTTTTAATCATTCAAGATTAGGAAAATTTTTAAAACTTAAACTTGGATCGTTGATAAAATTAATTGCTTGAAAATTATATCGTTAAATTCTTTTAAGGGCAAAATGATCCGGACATGAGGGATTGGCTGATATATGTTTCTTGATAGACTCTTAAAATGAGAAATTCAAAAGAAAATACTCTTAGCTCATTGGTTCCTAGGACCGTCTGAAACTTCTTTTTGGAGATTTGAACCGCATAATAAGCTTAAAGATTGGGACTTCGTTGATTTTAACTGTTTTCAAAATGTAATTTCCAGGAAACCAAATTATTGGAATCAGAGCTTTTGATCTTTGGTCGGTGTTAGGATAAAAGTAAACTACAGCTGTGTTGAGGGCTTATCTTATCTTTCTTGTCACATTTGACATTTTTGTCATCCCTATAATTTATTATTTGTCTTCTTCACCAAAATTTCATTTTCAAATAACCATATATATCTAATTTTTATTTATTTATTGATATATATATAAATAAAAAAAAAACATATATATTTTTTGATAAACTTTTTAAAAGGAAAAAAAAAAAACAAATTTGCCCTTCTTCAGAGAAGGGGAACACCCTTCTATTTTTTTTTTTTTTTTTTGTGTGTTCTTCTTCTTTTAAAAAATTTATCAAAAAATATATTTTATAATTTAATTTTATTGGTTAAATTATATTATTTTAATACATAAGTAGGATTAATATTTTTTAATTTATTTAACACTACTTATGTATTATAAAAATATTCTCATGTATATTAGAAAAATATTTATTTAAAAATAGTACAAATAACAACATAAAAAGTTACACTTAAAAATATAAAAACATAAATTCTAATCAATATTGCCTCCAAAGTCTCCTCCTAGCGCACTTGGTGATATACCCAATATTTCGTACCACAATTGATATCAAATCATATAACGAGTGGCTCATTCTTTAGTTTCGTACGATGAATGTTCCCACCACCACATTGGGATGGGTGGTAAAGGGTAATGAGGGTGTAAGAAAACTTGCATAAAGTGTCTGCCAACATGAGCAATAGCTATTTGTTGACGCTCTTGCTCTGGAACTGCAGGGGACCTTAATGGCAAGTGAGTAAAACAACTCCAAACATTCTCAGCAAATGTATGCGGTACAAGATTGTACCTCGAAGCGATGATAATTCCTAAACTCATTGAGTCCATCCAATGTACCTCTGGTGCCGGCGACTGGAAGAAATGTAGTAAGTATACTAGATTGTCTGCCCATCCGTTTGATGGATAAAGTCGATCATATAAATCCTTATTTTGTTGAATCTCTTCAATAAGGTTGCATCGTACTTGACCCCAATCTTCTTCGTCATACCCGATTAGTGTAGCTATTGTTCTGAATCCACAATGACCATCAGCTGGTCTGTAGTAAATTCAGTTGTATAATCACGACTATTGTTGTAGATGCTTTCCCCACTTCGAACTTCATTCTCGCCTAACCAACTATCTGAAAATGAGCCCAAGTTACAATTATCCATAATATTTCCCGAATATGATAACTCTATTCTAAGAAGAGAGAATGATATGTTGAAGGAGAAATAGAGAATGAGATGAGAGATGCTCAAATAATATTACCTTCAAACTTACAAACTACATCTTTATATAAGAAGTAAACACAAATAAAACAAATAACTTAAAAAAAAAAAGTAAAGTAGATATAAATATTGATTTACGAAATTAAATAAGATAAACAACTTTTAATAAAGAAAATATAAAATCAAAATCAAAATCAACATAACTTTTAATAATATTTAAAAAAAAAGTAAAAGTAGATATGTACTAATTTACGAAATTAAATAAGAAAATAACTTTTAATAAAAAAATATAAAATCAGAATCAGAATCAACACAATTTTAATAAATTTTTTTTTTTTAAAAAAAGTAAAAGTATATATGGATACTGATTTACGAAATTAAATAAGACAAACAACTTTTAATAAAGAAATATAAAATCAGAATCAGAATCAACACAACTTTTATAAAATTTTTTTTCTTAAAAAAAAAAGTAAAAGTAGATATGGATACTGATTTACAAAATTAAATAAGACGAATAACTTTTAATAAAGAAAATATAAAATTCGAGTCAGAATCAGAATCAAAATCAACACAACTTTTAATAAAAAAAAATATATTTTTTAAAAAAATTATGAAACCCTTTTTTTTTCGGAATTAAAAAAATAAAAAAAAATATTAAGAAAGGGGACGGTTCCCCTTAAGGGGGACGATCTTTTCTTTTTTTAATTCCAAAAAATAATTATGAGTATATACAAAATCTATTTTATTTATAATTTAAATTTATTTGGTTAATTATATTATTTTAATAATAAGTAGTATTAATTAAATTAAAAATGAATCAAAAAAATAAATGAATAGATACGAAATCTGTAATATTTATTAACAAAAATAAAAAAATTAAAAAATTATAAAATAAAAAATAATTATTAAAATCACCAATGGAGATATAATTATTATATAATTATTTTTAAATTAATATATATAATATAAATTTTTTATGTATAATAGTTTAAGAAGCCAAAATTGATAATGAGAGGCAATTTAGTAAGTTGACAATGAACAAAGAGGGGGGGGGGGGGAGTTTGTCAGGCGTGTCTCGGGGGTGGGATGATCAATTTTCGTTTCGATTGTGTCAAATTTTAAAATAAAAACAATTTTTTTATTTTAAATTGATAAGTGTTGGATCAAGTCGAGTTAGATAATGAGTTTTAACCAAATATTATTATGAAAAAAATATAAAAACTTTAAATAAGTTCAATTGTACCCCTAAAATTTCGTTTTAAATTTAGTTTTAAACTCAAAATTTCGATCAATATATTAATTTACATATAAAAAATTTCAGACTGCATTTTTTTAGGATATAAAATTAAATTTATTCAAAGTTTTTAGATTTTTTAATACATAAATTAATCTTTAAATATTAAAATAATAACTATCTTATTTTTTAACAAATTCAAAATCCGTCCTGCACTCATCGGATTGGTTTAAAATAGGGGTGAGCTAAGTGGAACCGAAACCTACCCAATTAAACAGGGTATCCTATTATTCGGTTTCAATCTGGTTCCGTCCGGTCCGAATTAACCCTATTTTAAAATATTTTAATGAAAACTACATTCCAATACGAGTCCGTAGGAAAAAACGGGACCAAATCGGAGTGCGGAAGCTCAAGAACGAAAAAAATGAAGTTTTTTAATTGATATTGCATTTTTTGTGATTAAAAAAAGAATAAAGAGGAAGTGATCAAATTTCTTTATCACTGTTGCTTCAAAAAGTCACATTTCTTTACTGGTAAGCTCCTCAAAGCTTTTGAATCATATTTGGTTTTGTCTTTCTGGTTAATTCTGTTTTCAGCTTTTTGTATTTTGTATCAGATAATTAGGTTGTTAGCTTATCAGTTCAAAATGGTATGTGAGAGTTAGCTCATATTCACACGTACTCATCATTTTCGTTCATTTTTTTTGGGTATTTTAGTAATCAAATATTGAGAAATCTTTATATTTACAAAAAAAAATTAGTTTCTTAACTCTCTGTTTATTATATTGTGTTTGCCATAGCTAAATGAGTGGTATATTCAATTCTATCTGTACCTTTTCATGGGTTTCTAAGGCAGTATCAAATATTACTTTGGTGTAAAATTCATTTATCAACTTGTCAATTCTTATTGTATCCTTATTTTATTTTTTGAACTGTCATTCGTCTTAGATTTATTCAGCTTTAGGACTCTACTTTCTGGTTCATCAAACAAGCAACACTCTCTATCAATTCTCTGCAGTTTCATTACTTGTTTTTTTCCAAAAAAAAAAATAGTTTTTATCTGCTCTTTCAGTTGCTTCAGCAAACCAGTTCCATGGTCCGGTTCCGGTTCCGATCATTTTGGAACCGGAACCTACCCGGATAAAATCGATTCCTTCATTTTTGGAACCGGAACCTACCCGATTACAACCGATTACGGTTCCGGTTCCAAACCCGAAAAATCAGTCCGGTTCCAATCGGTTCCGAATCTATCCGGAACCGTTACTTACCCCTAGTTTAAAACAATCAACGAATATTTTAAAACGTATTTATATATTTAAACACCCGAATACTGATCCAATAAAGAATCAAAAAGCATCTTCGGACCACGGCACTTTTACTTGTACATAGAATCAGACACGAAGCCATTCTGTATCCCCTTTCATCCTCCAAATCACACAGACCTACCACTATTAATCCAACGGCAGTTACTGCACTCAATAAGTAAGTGGGGCCCCATTTGAAGCCGTGGTCCCCACACAACCAAACCTCTCTGTAAAAAATCGCCGTGGCCCCACGCCCCACGCCCCACGCGGTCGGCGGCCATGCCTAAGCACGGAAAATTAACCCACGACACGTGTCGATAAACGAATGGGGTTGCAGAGCAAAGTTTAAAAAATAACGGCTCAGATTTCGATGAACAGAGGCGGTTGTGTGTGTTGAGGTACCTTAAGCGTCAATGATTACGAAAGCGCTTCTGGGATATTTTTGCTTATTCTTATATTTTATATATAATAGATATTCAGCTTCTCTGTAAGCTACTTTTTGTAAAGAGAAGAAGATAGAGAGAAGATGGGTATCGTGGATCATTTTTCCTATATCTTTGACTGCTCCCATGGCAGCTCCAAGTTCAAGAACCGCAAGCAATTGCAGGTATCTAATTTTACTTGAGCTGTTTTCTTTTTTCTTTTTCTCCAATTTTCAGCTGTATGAACACTTCAAATATTAGAAAGTGCTTATTTACTAGTATATCAAGCTTAAATTAGCTTCTGATCAACTTGTTAGTTTTAGTAATTATTCAACCTTCTGTATTTTTTTTCTTTTGCCTTTTTCATTTTGAGTTTTAGATCCACTAAAAAAAACTTATTTTAATCAGAAATCTACTTAGGTTTGGTGTTCCTGGGAAGTGGCGGATCTAGAATTTGGTTCGACTGAAGGTTGATAGAAAATCGGTATTTGGGGACTCTTTCTATTGTGCCAACCCTACTTCGACTGGTCTATATTGGAGAAACTACAAACTGGAAGAGGTAATAACATAAAAACCGTAAATATGAGGGGGCTAAACGCAAAGTTGCACTTCAAATGGGCTAAATTTCAGTAAAACCCACCCAATTTCTTTCAAAACTTTACAGTGAGCCTTTAATTAGTGTTATTTTATGGCAGTGTTTGGCCATACTTTTTTCCCGGCTACATTTCCATACTAGTGTACAAAAATAATTCGCTTCTGCATGAAGTGCCAATGTAATCTTCAGGAACAGATTAGGGCATTTTGGTCATTTAAGTTTCATGTATTCTGTGCTAACAGACAACTGTATATATTTCATAATTATATTTCATTAAGCACTGGTAACGGGAGAACCTGTCATAGCAGTTTCTGTCTGGTCTGAGTCAGAATTGCAGTGTGTGTTCATCCAATAATTTCATTCCACGTGGAATTTTTCGTTTACTTGTTTTTGATCAGACGGTGGAGATCAAGGTCCGTATAGACTGCGAAGGATGCGAGCGCAAGTTAAAACGCGCAGTAGAGGGAATGAAAGGTGTAAAACAAGTGGACGTAGAGCGGAAAGCGAACAAAGTCACAGTCGTTGGATATGTGGACCCATCAAAGGTCGTGTCACGTATCGCGCATCGGACGGGCAAGAGAGCAGAGCTCTGGCCATACGTACCGTACGATGAAGTGGCCCACCCATACGCCGCTGGAGTTTATGACAGAAAGGCCCCCGCGGGGTACGTGCGAAGAGCTGATGACCCACAAGTGTCTTATCTCGCACGTGCGAGTTCCACTGAGGTTAGGTACACTACTGCTTTCAGTGATGAGAACCCACAAGCATGTGCCATCATGTGATGTGATGATGACATGTGTGTTATCAACTTGCTCTTTTTTTTTTTTTTTTTTGTTTTGTTTTTTTTTTATGCCTTTTCAAGAATTGAAGCCATGTAATATGTAGCTGTCTAACTAAGCTTGTTTAAAGTTTTAAGAATTTTGGATTTAATAAAGAACATGTGGTAGAAATAGTATAAAACACTTTAGTTGTTGTTTTTATTTGGATTCGAGAATTAAGTTAAATTTCGATAATCAATATAAAATATATCGAATTTTTATTTAAAAAAAAAAATTATATACTCTTTCTATCAATGTGAAGGAGTTCGATCTTTAAATCTTGTGTATCAACTAAGAGATTTTATACCCTCAAATAAAATTTGACATCGTATATACTGTAATTAGATACTATTATTTATTCTCAAATATACATTTTAAAATTTACAAACGTAACATCTGTGCTAGAAAGCGAGTCCTCAAAATCATATTTAAATATCATAATTAGTGTGAAATATGGTACCAAAAAATTGCATTGTACTAGTGTATCACTTCCATAAACTAAGTTGCACATGAACTTTGTTGAATTTATCACAAATCGTACGTCACACAAAATCAATCAGCAATCAAGAACGCAAGATTTTACCGTGGTTCGTCGGAAAATTCCCGACTACATCCACGTTGAACTCCGGAACAAGGAGCTCGCTGCACTAATCACTTTCAAGATTATTCAAGAATCTTGAATCCGTTTTACAAAATAATTTTCCCCAAATCACTCAATAAACTCTAATCTCTAAAAGTGTCAATCTCTTAAATTCCCAATTGAAGATTACACTAATTTGGACTAGGAACAAAGCTTAACACTTAGCCAAAAAATGAGAAAATATGAGCAAACAATTAATGAAAAACTTAACTATTCTCAACCTAAGCACCCTTTATATATGATGAGCAAAGTGATGTAATTGGACAACGACAATGATTGCGCCACGTGTCTCTATCAAACGGATGATAAATGCTTCACATTTTACAATCTCCACCTTGAAGCCAAAAACATCCATCACTCCCAATCATATACAAGGATACTTTAAGACCAAGATAGCACAGCAAACTCACTTACTTCCATCATCGTTCATGTCGGCTGCAAGGTCAACCAACCCCCACATGCAACAGTTTCATGCAGTGGAAGAGTTTGGTTGCAGTCACAATTTTTGTCCCCATGTCAGATGAGTTATCTTCAATTGGAACCTTCTTAATCTCAATCTTACCACTTGAGATAATTTCCCGCACAAAATGATACTTCACATCCACATGCTTGGTTCTCTCATGATGTACTGGATTCTTGCTCAGATGTATTACACTCTGACTGTCAGAATACACAATTGTCTTACCCTGCAGTTGTTGTATTTCGGTTAGGATACCCTGAAGCCAAATGACTTCCTTGAACACATCAGTTATGGCTATATACTCCGCTTCGGTAGTTGAGAGTGTAACCAACGGTTGCAGGCTTGACTTCCAGCTGATGCAATTTCCACCAAGAGTGAAATAGTAAGCTGTAGTTGACTTTCTCGAGTGTCTATCACCTGTAAAATCAGAATCAACATACCCTACCAAGTCTAAAAGCGTTAGATTTGTTAAAACATAAGCCATAATCAACAGTTGTATTTATGTATCTTAACAACCACTGCAAAGCACTCCAGTGTGCTCCACCTGGATTAGACATAAACCTACTCAATAAAGATACAACACATGACAAGTCAGGTCTAGTACTAATCATGGCATACATCACAGAACCTATAGCATTTGCATAAGGTACATTTTCCATTTAATCAATCACCTCAGACCTATTCGCAGAACTTTGTGACTTAGACAAAATAAAATGACTCGCAAGAGGCTGACTAACCGGCTTACAGCCACTTACTCCAAATCTAGATGCTACCTTTTTCAAATATGTGGACTGATGTATTTTAAGACAATTTTTACCTCTATCTCTATCAGTGGTCATACCTAGGATTCTCTTTGCACTACCTAGGTTTTTCATGACCGCTTCCCATTCAAGTTTATGAGTAGACTTTAATGCCTCTCCTAAGCTAGCAGACTCAATTCCATTAATTTCATGACTTGATATTAAAGCACAGAAATACAAATCATTAGTTGAGTAATTATACCTGGTATGAGGCATTACATGCCTCCTACTTCTGTCTCTTGCTAGCTGGTAGTTGGCCAATGTGTTTTGTGGTGTTTCATCATGCTTCTCAGTTTGATCCAGTTGATCTACTGTGTCATCTTCACTTTGTTCTTGTATATCTGCTACTTCATTTCTGATTTCCACCAGGTTATCTCTCCTAGGTTGAGAGTCCTCAGATGTCTCCGTGCTTGACATGTCACCAACTTGATCAACGGTCCTTGATGTCCTTGGCTCCACCTGCATCTGAGCTCCACCTGCAAGATCAAAATCTGCTAGATCATTTTCTAAGGCACCTGCATTCTTGTTAGTAGATTTACAAGGAAAACAAAGTTCATTGAATATAACATCCCAACTAACTATGATTTTGACTCCAGGTGATTCCCTTTCCCATAACCTATACCATTTTGTCCTTTCTTGATATCCTAAGAAAACACACTTGATTGATCTCGATTCAAGTTTACCTATGGACTGGTGAGCATAAGCTTCACAGCCAAACACTCTAAGGTAGGCAAGCTTCTGAGCCATACCAGACCAGATTTCTTCAGGTGTCTTAAACTGAACGGAACAATTTGGCTCAGGTTAACTAAATGAGTAGCAATATTGAGGGCCTCACCCCAAAACGGCCTCGGAAGTTCGGAAGAAAATAAAAGACATTTGATCTTTTCTAATATGGTTCTATTCATTCTTTCCGCAACTCCATTCTGTTGAGGGGTGTGTCTCATAGTCATATATCTCAGGATACCCTCACTAGTACAGTATTGATCAAACTCAGTATTACAAAATTCTAAGCCATTATCAGTTCTCAAGACTTTCACTTTGTTACTAGTTTGATTTTCTACTAACATTTTCCATTCTTTAAATTTAGTCAAAGTTTCATCATTTGATTTTAGTAAGAATGTCCATACCTTCATACTGTAGTCATCAAAATAGAGAGAAAATATTTCTTACCCCCATGAGTCTGGACCTTTGCTGGTCCCCATAGATCACAATGTAGATACTCCAGACTCGCATTTGACAAGTGAATTCCAGTTGGGAAGCTCTGTCTGTGCTGTTTGCCCAACACACAGATCTCACAAAACTCAAGTGGCTTCAACTGGTCCTTTCCAAATTGTCCTGCTTGCTGAGTACGCATTCCTTTTGCCTATATGGCCAAGTCTCAAGTGCCATATATTAGTCATATCAACATTAGAAGTTAAAGCAGAAATGAGTTTTTCCGAGAATACATGTTGGCCATTTAGAACATACAATCCATTTCTTTTTATACCAGTTAGGATCAGTTTCTTACCCTTAGATATGTGCATGTTTCCTTTGTGTGCTTTATATGTGAAACCTAATTCATCTAGTGTTCCTAGTGATATCAGGTTTCATTTCAAGTCAGATACATATCTAACGTCAGTAAGTATCCTAACTTTACCATCATGAAGTTTGAGTGTTATATCCCCAACTCCATGTATCCTACAAGTATTGTCATTACCCATATACACAGTGCTTTGGTCAGAATTTCTAAAGTTGACAAACCAGTCCCTATACGGACTCATGTGAAAGGAACACCCGGAGTCCAGAATCCATTCTCTACTAATGTGATCACTAGACATAGTCAATGCCTCAGATAGGAAAATCGACCCCTTTTCGGCAGCCATAGTGGCACTGCCTTCATTTTTCTATTCCCTAATGAACTTATAGCAATTCTTTTTAAGGTGTCCCATCTTTCCACAATGATAGCACTTTTTGCCACTATTCTCATTCTTATCCTGTTTATTCTTTTTATTCCCTTTAGGTTCTTGTTATTAGTCTGATGATTATTTGGACCATTATATTTCCTTTCATTTTTTCCTTTCACGAATAAGTTCGCTCATCCTCTCTACTGGTTCTAAGTTCTAACTCTCTAGCCCTTATACCAGATATCACCAAGTCTAGCCTATGTACAACTCCTGTGTACTGTATAGAGTTCTTAACGACACTATATTCTTCAGGCAGTGCATTTAATAGAATCATAGCTTCGCTAGAGTCTCCTAGGGCTTGGTCTGTTCCTTTAATGATTTGAGTCATTTTCATGAATTCATCCAAATTATCATCTATCGACTTATTTGTGTCCATCTTGTAATTAAACAAATTTCCTTTTAAGAACACTAAATTTGGTGCAGAAATAACAAAGTATAGAGATTCGAGTTTACCCCAAAGTTGAATGGCAGTGTCCATTCCATCAACCTTTCTGATGAGCGAATCTCCAAGGTGGAGGAAAATCAGGTTGTAAGCCTCTTCCAGGATTTTGTCCTTCGTTTCCTTTTCCATATTTGGCCACTTTTCTGGATCCAGTTCCAGCGCCAAGGCCACTTTATTGTGAGAAAGCAAAACCCTCATTTTCTTCTTCCAAGTGGTGAAGTCCCATTTTCGGTCAAATATTCCAATGTCGAGTTCTCATAGTCGACATTTCTATTTCCTTTGACCCAGACACTTAATCGGCAACTCAGAGTCTTGCTCACCCAAGTAGCAATTTGCAACACAGTGTCTAAATTCCCAAACACCAATCGACATACACAACCAATCTGCCCAAACACTCTCGACAATTCACTGCCTTCCTGATTACTCCCAAGCAAGACAGAAACCCAATCACCCAACAACAAATTCAACAGGATTTAATTTCCTAAACTAATCTGCAACTAGGTTCTCCAATTAGGCAACCTTGATCTTGGATGCCTTGTTCAGACCTTCAAACCATCTTCAACAGAGGTTTAAGTTCTTAAACGGCAACTTCAACAGATCAAATCGTCCAAGCCTTCCAGCTCAGACCGTCCAAGTCTTCAAGATCAAATCGTCCAAGTGATTTGATCTTCAACCCAAGAAATGATGCGACAACTCAGATTTTTGTCGTCCAAGCAGCCTTCGACCTTGTTGGCAAGATTGATCGGCAAATTCTTAGGGATTTGAGAGTTAACCACACAGAGGGTGATTCTCCAAGGGAGAGAGTTCGTTAATCAGTATCCCAGTGTTTCGACCACACTTAGGGGTCTTTGATCGACAACTAGGGTTTTTCTTTTTTCCAGTCTTGTTCGACCAATTTTTGTTTCTTTGATCGAAACCCTGATCGGTACAACCTGTTTGGCAACTACAGATCTTGATCTGGCAAGATTGATCGAAGAATTAGGGATTTATCGGGACAATTCCTAATTCGGCAACTCAGGAGCAGTCTTTTTATTCTGTGATCTTGTTTGGCGATGGCTTGACAATAATATTGATCGGCGATTTCTGTTTGTGTTTTGATCGGCTGTAATCTTCTAATCTTGCTCTCGTCTCTGAGTTTTTCTTTGAGTCTTGATCGGTTGGTTTCCGTTTTTGTGGCTGAGTTCTTCGATTCGTCGATGCCTATATTCTTTAATTGACAAGAATTAGGGATTTATGCTTTTGCCGTCTGTTTTGTTGTGATCTTGAAGGCTTTACTTTAGTTTTCTGCTTCACCGAATGAAGGAGAGCCCAGTACTTTGGGCTTTGATCTTCAGTAAGCTAATCGCCCAAATCTTCGGCCCACTGGATCTTCTTTCAAAAAGAAAAACTCTGATACCACTGTTGAATTTTATCACAAATTCGTACGTCACACAAAATCAATCGGCAATCAAGAACGCAAGATTTTACCGTGGGTCGTCGAAAAATTCCCGACTACATCCACGTTGAACTCCGGAACAAGGAGCTCGATGCACTAATCACTTTCAAGATTACTCAAGAATCTTGAATCCGTTTTACAAAATAATTTCCCCAAATCACTCAATAAACCCTAATCTCTAAAAGTGTCAATCTCTCAAATTCCCAATTGAAGATTACACTAACTTGGACTAGGAACAAGACTTAACACTTAGCCAAAAAAGGAGAAAATATGAGTAAATAATTAATGAAAAACTTAACTAATTCTCAACCTAAGCACCCTTTATATATGATGAGCAAATTGATGTAATTGGGACAACGGCAATGATTGCGCCACGTGTCCCTTATCCAACGGATGATAAAGGCTTCATATTTTACAAACTTTGTAAATCAAAGCATAAGAATTGTCGTTTGAAATTGGCCTAAATTTTCGCTACAAAATTGCTTATAGGATTTACTATCTTTTAATCAAACTTTTGGTTAGCAAAAGGGAAATGAGACAAAAGAGAGAACGACCAAAAGATACAATTAAAGGGGAAGTGATTTTCAAATTGGAGTAAATTAATGGAAAATGGGGATGATTCGATCATTAAATATACAAGTAGCGGGAATGGAATCAAGGTATGCTAAAGTGGTCCATTTCTTTTTTGAGTATAATGATTAATAAGGTCAATTGGCTAATAATGGCTATTATTGCAAAATGTGAAATCAAGCCCATGTGCTGTGTATTGCTATATGAACCAATTTGGTAGGCACTTAGCTAGATTTCAGTGATTACTCAATCCATTATAACATAGTATGCCAAAAATGGATGTTGAATAATAATTATAATGGTTTTGTTTGTGCAATTTTTATGCGTGAAGAAAGAAGAGCGTGTAAGGTTCAAACCTTCTGAGACAAAGTCCCAGCAAGGGGTGTTTGATTGAGTGAATAAACCTCCAAGGGGCGCAAGCACACAAGTTACATTCTTAAAGTTACAATATAAAAATGAAAAATAAAAATATGTTCATTTGAGTCTTCATTTGATCGGGCCTTCTCTCTTGGCATATATAAGCTTTTATAGTGAAGTTTGTCAACCGTTTTAGGCGGTTCCAGTGTCTCCCTGCAGTTGCTGGATCGTGCCTGTAACCGCTGAACTGCGCGTCTCAACTGCTTGGTTGTGGAGGAAAATTGTCCAACTGCCATGATCGTGGAAGTAACCGCATCATGGGTTTTCATCCTAACCGCAACTGCATCATGGGTTTTCGTCCTAACCGCTGGTCCGGTCACCCCAAGCTCTTTGTCGCCCTTCGGTCCATCGCCCTTCTTCCCTTCGCTCTTTCTTTAGTCCCAGGGCGATTTCGTTCTATGGTGGAGATTTTCGTCTGTTAACAATTGTCCCCCAAATTTACCTTGATTGCACTGGAAGTGAAGATCGAGGTGAATTTTTTTTAGTCTTCCATCTCGGTTCGTTCTTTCCTTTTTTCAGGGAAGACCACTACACTAACCGAGGGTTGTTCTGACAGACGTTCCCTTTCACCCTCAGCTAGCCCGTTTTGATCGAATGACCCATCATTCGGCCAATCCCTCCCCCAGTCGATAGAATCTGAGGAGCGAATTTTCGGTCGGAGAAGCCGAAACGGCGTATGTATTGAAGTGATAGATACTTGTATGATCACCCGTTTCCGCATTCGGCCGGCCCATCATTCGGCCAATCCTCAGTCTATAGAATCCGAGGTCCCAGGTAAGCAGCATGCTCCGCGTAGAGAAGCTCAGGCAAGCTGTTGTTAACGAGCTTAACCCATTCGCAACTCGGGAGGTGCAATACCTTCCACATAAAGGACCCCAGACAATTTGTCGCTAACGGACGCAGCCCATCCACAACCTTACATTTCATTTCACACCTTACGCCGTGTGGATGGCCGTTATCGAGTCTTCTTACATTCCATTTCACACCTTATTAAAGAGAAGCTTCCATCTCTGGTGGCATATGTTTCATGCAGAGCTTTTCCTTTTTCCAACTCTGCTCTGTCTCTTCCGATCTTTTCCTTCTCATTTTCGGGACTCTGTTTGACTATGGAGAGTCTGGTTAGTAAGGTTGGCCTTTAAATAGGTGGTGATGAGACCTTGCAAAATTTCCTTTTCATTTCCCCCCTTTCATATACTCCCAAACCATGGTATTGTTGTCACGTGAAAGGTTTTTCCACGTGCTGTCTGATCGATTGGAGGGGCTCCCTGCCCAAATTCTGGTCCTCTGCCAGAGTAAACCCGTGGCCTGATGGTATTGTCATATCAGTCTTTACTACTTGTGTTAATAATGGAGAAAGCTTGGGCGACGTCTTTGGAAAGTGTAGTGTTGACACATGTTCTTGGCCGATTCTGATGACCGATGCGAAGATTTTGAGGCTCGGCCAATCTGCTGGAGGCCGAAGTAGTGAGGTCGAGCGAAGTAAATTTGGGGTTAGACTCTTCGCCCTGTAGTTTGTCGGGCCGTCCTTTAGAGTTCTACGCGAACCCATCATATCTGCAATAAATGTGCGGCCTTTTCCTATACGTTTCATCATGAGACCCATTTAAGAGCCGTTTTTACATCACTTCTGTGTTTCCTTCCATCGCACGTCACTTGTGCAGCGAGTTGCATTCGAACACCTGTCCAGGGTAACTTTCTATCCTTTTCCGTTTTCCCTCTGCTTTCACTCATCGACGATTCATGTTGCGACAGTTGTCCATGTTAAACCCTTCGTATGTTCATAAGGCTTCATCCCCCTCTGTTTCTCGCTATACCCTCAAATCTTTCTGCAAACTCGCTTTTACTGATTTCTTGATCTTTTTTCATCAATGGCTTCTTATTCCTCTTTTCCCAAAACTAGCGACTCAACTTTTGCTGATTATAAGTTGGCATTGGAAGATTCTTCTGTGGGCGTGTTTGGCCTTTACACTCTCGATGAGGATTTCGGCCAATGCGCTCTTGGCCCTATCTTCATTGATGATAATGCTATCGCAACGGCCCCGTTGGCTCAGCAATTTCCCTCTTCTTCTAGCCATCCGTTTTCTGAACCACTCAACCTTTCTGTCCTTGCTCAGTCTAGTCCGATTCACACCTGGCCCAAACCTGATACAGCTTTCGAAGCCTGGTATCAACGTATGATGTTACATACGGATACCCGTGCCTTTTTAGACAAACACCATCTTCTTCCTCTAATTGAGCTTTCCTTATCCCTGCCAGCTTTTGATCGCAACTTGTTTCCCATTTCCTTACTCTTTTGGTCTTCCGAGTAAAATGTATTCATTTTTCCGATCGGGCCCTTTACTATCACCCTTCGTGATGTTGGTGCTCTTACTGGTCTGACCCATCTCGGAGCGACCATTTCGGCCTCCACAAACTTTCGTTTTCCCCTTCCTTCAATGGGTCCTTCCTCATTTTCGTCCTATTCTTCTCTTCTTCGCACATATTCGAAAACAGCTGGTACGGTTTCAATGCTAGAGCATACAACCTTCCTTCATTACTGGCTGTGCAAATATATCATTTGTGCACCCAGCCAAAAACCTATGGCGGGCTACCTCCCCATTTCTTCTGATCTCGTCCATGGCCGTCATTTAGACTTGGCATCTTTTCTTATTGCCGCCATGTATCGGGGGCTGGCCGTTCTCCAAAAGAAACTTCGGTCGGGGTCATCACCCATTGCTTCTGGTCCCTTGTGGATCGTCCAACTTTGGTTGAGAGCTTACTTTCCTATTTTTGGTACAATTGATTCGACTCACCCTTACTCTTGTGCCGACCTTCTCTTTGCTCAGCTTAGGCCGTCTTCTTTCATTCCTCGTGCCACCTTTGATTATTTTTATACTCTTTCCTCGGGTTCCCTCTTTTTTCCCTTTTACTGTGTCGAACAGTCCGTCTTTCATCCATGACCTTCCTCTTTCGGAAGAGGATGAATCATGTCTTCGCATATAGCGCAAGTTTTTATGCAGCCGCGACCTGGTTCATGACTTCTTGACTGGGGCCAATGACAAGGCTAGAGTGGAGGCATATTCGCCCAACTTCGTTGCCCGTCAATTTGGCCTCGTCCAAGGGTGGCCTATTGCTTTCTTTCATTCGTATTCTGCGTCGTCAGACCATTTTAATGTCTTTTAAGTTTCTGAAGTTGAGGACTCATTGGTGGAGACTCGCTCTTTGCTGTCTTCTTTTGTCATAACTCCTTTCGCTCATTGTATATCTGTTCATCTTTGCTTTGACCGTTTCTGGACATCGACCCATGAACGATATTTTTCTTTGCCTCCCGCGAGGGTGTTTTCTTTTATTCCTTTGTCCCCCAAATCTCCTGAGCCATCGGGGTCGAAGAAGGCAGTTGAGGCGTCTAAGCCCAAGAGCATAAAGCTTGCTAAAAGGAAGCAACCTTCTCCCAGCCAAAGTTCTGATTCGGACGTTCCACTAGTCCGTCACTCTAAGGTATGAGCTTGAGACCTGATTTCTTTTGCATTCATACAGGTTTTAGATATACTGATATCATAATTGTGCATTTTTGGTACAGGCTCTCAAGATTGATCCACCTTCCACAGTTCCTGAAATGGCGTGAATTTCGGAGGCCGAAGCTCCTGTGGGCGGAGGTGAGGGAACGGGACCTGCAGGGATGCCGGTTGTTCAATTTCCCTCTGACGAGGATGACGCTGCTGAAGGTCCCGTCGTGGAGAAATTTCCAGGAGAGGGAGGTGCAATTGGAGCCGACCCACAAGGTACGGAGCCATCTGTTCAGTCTGGCCATTCGCGTCCAAGAGTTGAGGAAATTCCTGGTGATCACTTCCCATTTGAGTGCTTCTCTTCGGACGATTCTGTCCCAACCGTGCAGGATCCAGATGATGAGGCTGAAGTGCCAGAGCCTATTTGGCCGACTGGGTCTTTTTGGTGTCACCTTAAGCATCTTTACCCCTTAGTACACATGATGTCTGCCTCGGGACTTAGAGGGAGTTATAGGGACGTGGACGACCTTTATAGTTTGGCCGAATTGGAGTCATTAGAGGAGGCTCGGTCTATGTATAAAGACGACGTACTTCGTCGTATTTACGAAGAAGATGAAATCATTTATATTTCTGATTCATCCGACTCCGATTCTCTTGCAGATGTTCGGCCGACTACAGCACCACAACATTCAACGCCAGAGGCAGCACCCTCAAACACTTCCGCGCGTCATGCTTTGGCCTTAGCACAGCCGTCGTCTTCGGCTTCTCTGATTTCTTCTTCTCAAGTGGAGTCTTTCGAGCCTGAGTAGCCATCATCTTCGGCTATGATGATTGTTTCTTCTGCCGCTCCTTCTCTAACAGTCCAAGTGTCGGCCGCTGCTGAGCAACCATTGCCCTCTCAGGCTGAGTCTCTTGTTTTGCCAATGAATTCTCCTGCTCGGCCTTCTTCTCCTCATGCCGCATCGCCTTCGACTCTTGTCCCCCAGCATTCATCATCCCCATGGCCTTCATCTCAAAAAGAGTCAGTGCAGCCCGTAGCTGAAGCATTCGAGGCATTGATGGATCAGCCTTCTGATTCTAGTTCTAAGATGGTAAGCCCTTCTACCCTTTCTTTTGACTCGTGGTTTTGGTTCATTTACTAATTTTTTCTTTGTATGCAGGAATCCGACCCATTGTTACAGTCGATCCAGAGCACTTTGGACCGTTTTTGGACGATTGTCCTCTGCTTCTTTTCGGCCTTCCTCGCCTTCAGTCATCACCAGCACAGATTTGGAGGGTCTTCGGAAGATCCTCGGTCAATACGCTTCCTTTGCTGCACTGGAGGTTAACCAGGCCGCTCTGCCTAATAACGTCCTCCAATTGGACAAATGTTCCTCTGAACTAAAACGACTATTGGCCCTCCATACGTTGCTAATATATGTTGATGATCGACTCTTCCTCCAAGAGATGCAAGATGGTATATCAAACATTCTCTCTCAGTATCGCAATGTGCACAACCAGAGGGTCGGGCTTCGCTCTTCTGTGATGAGGAAGGAAACGCTCTGTGGTTCTCTTGAGGCTCTACATCAGACCCTGAGGGAGACTACAGAAGAAATGGTGACCGAGAAATCGGTATTCGTAGACCTGGAGCGACAGCTGAAAGAGATGCAGCATCTTTTTGAGGAAAGCCGAATGAGGAAAGAGGCTAAGAGGAGGACCCTCGTTACTCAAGTGGGGGAAATGAACAAATCCATGGCAGAGTATGAAGGGTTGGCCCGCATCAATTTTGAGAAAATCCTGGCCGACTTGGATGCAGTGGGTATGAAAATACAGGATGAATGGCGCCTGAGGAGGGAGACGCTCTCGGCCATTAAGGAGCTGCCTGGGGATTTTCGGCGGTCTTTGGGCCCAAAGTGATACTTTTGGAAGACGTTGTATCGTCTATCCTTTGTATTTGTAGGACATTTTCGTTCATGTTTAATGAGAACTCATTATTGTTTCAGTGTTTTTTGCACGTTTTCGTGCTCCCATAACGAGAGCACATATTTCTTTAAGTATTTTCCGTTTATCACTCTTGCATGCACCCTTCTGTTTAAGTCTTGTAGATGATAAGCTCCGTTTGGCAATACATTTTTTACTATGAATGAGTCTTCCTAATTGGGCGACCATTTGCCATACGCTGGGTCCTTAGAACTAAGTGGCAACACAGTCTTCCATACTAATTCGCCGTCCCTGAATGATTTATTCATTACTCCGAGGTTGTATTCCTTGGCTATCCTTCTCTTTTGTGCTTCTAGACAATTTAGCGCATCGCATCTGATGTCGTCCAATTCCAACAAGTTCTGGATCATTGCCTCGTCGTAGTCTTCCCGTGTCAGTTTGTCTTGCAGCACCACCCTGGTAGACTCAATATTCATTTCCATTGGAAGCACAGCCTCTTGACCATACACTAATTGGAACGGCGTCACCGAAGTACTTATTCGCGGCGACGTTCTATAAGCCCATAAAGCTTGACTCTAATATTCATCCCACCGTCTGGCATTGTCTGTCACCATTTTCTGAATCAATCCTTTAAGGGTCTTGTTGGTCGATTCTGGTTGACCATTTGACTGAGGGTAATAGGGGGTAGTGTTCACTAATCGGACTCCGTATTCGCCCAGGAAGTCTTTTACCTTTTCATCGTTTAATGAAGTACCATGATCTACCATTATTGTCTGTGGTATACCAAATCAGTGAATTATATATTCCTTTATGAACTTGATGATCTGCTCTTGGGAGATTTCTACAACTGGGATGGCTTCCACCTATTTAGTGAAGAAGTCGGTGGCACCGACGATGAAAGTATGCCTCTTACTCGATGTAGGGTAAATCTTCCCTATCAAGTCTATTGCCCATCGCATAAACGACCACAATTTAATGACTGATATCATCTCAGTTGCTGGAGCCATCTGAATAGGTCCGTGCTTCTGTCAAGCAATGCATTCGTTGGCATACGAGGTGTACTATTCTCCCATCTTTGGCCAATAATAGCCGCTTCATATAATCAACCATCTCATCTTTACCCCGGCTTGGTGAGCCCCACAAATGCCTTCATGCACTTCGGCGATGATAGTTTTGGATTCTGATGGCCCTACACACTTCAACAATAACCTATCTTATCGTTTTTAATATAGCAAATCTCCTGATACTATATAGTTCAAAGCTTTAAGTTTTAGCCTTTGATCCTTCCCTGCTTCGGGCTGCTTTAGGAATGTCTTGATTTCGTTTCTCAAATTGGCCTTTTTTTCGGCTTCGATAACCATGTCGTCTGTATCTTTAGCTCGCCTCATGAGGGCTGGCTCAACCTCTTCGCTCCTGTATACCCCACCTATGTTTGTCTGTTTATATCCGGAGGCTGCTTGGACTAAGCTATTGGCCAATTCGTTATTCGCCCTCGGAATGTACTCCAATTCAGCGTGATCAAATCGTTCTACCAGTTCTTTGGCCACGCCTAATAATGCCATGAATGATGGGCTTTGACATTTGAAAGCTCCTATCACTTGTTGAATTACCAGCTACGAATCTCCCTTGATAGACGCATAGTTTACTCCTATATTGAGGAGCATCTCTAGCCCAATTATCAACGCTTCGTATTCGGCCTGGTTATTGGTGCAGCATTCTTTCAACTTGACTAGGAATCAGAAATATTCTCCCAACGGGCTGACCAGGACTAATCCTATCCCAGCCCCCTTCATTGTGCTGGATCCGTCGAAATACATCGTCCATGGTTTCAGACTACATTCGTCCAAATCCATCTCTATTTCCCTGATCGTGCTCAAACATGGATGGTCGGCCAAAAAATCGGCCAAGGCTTGATTTTTAACGGCCCTCTGGGGTTCATGCCGTATATCAAATTCTGAAAGTGATAGTGACCAAAACCCGACTCTTTGATGCAAGATGGGACGAGAAAACATGTACTTTATTATATTAATTCTTGTAATCAAGTACACTATATTCGGCCTAAGGTAGGCTCGTAGTTTAGTACATGTGAAGTACAAAGCCAAACATAATTTCTCCATGGGAGAATAATTACATTCATAATTCAGCAATTGTCTGCTAATATAGTAAATGGCTCTCTCAATGTTCATGTCGTCATCTTGCGCGATCATCCCAGCTATGGAATGCTCTTCAGCCGCTATGTACAACTTTATTGGCTTTTCTGGCACTGGAGGTACCATCACTGACGGCTGTGACAAGTACTTCTTCAGGCTGTCAAATGCTTGTTGATGTTCCTCGGTCCAAACGAATTCGTCTCGCCTTTTAGCTTTAATAAGGAGGAGAACACTTTTGTTTTCCCTACACAGTTGGAGATGAATCGCCTTAAGAAGTTAATTTGCCCTAAAAACCTCTGCAACTCTTTTTTATTTCAGGGTGGCATAGCTTCGGTGATCGCCTGAGAGTTATTGGTGTCGATCTCAATTCCCCGTTGGTGCACTAGAAACCCTAGGAAATTTCCTGCGTACACCCCGAAAGCACACTTGGCAGGGTTCATTCTTAGTTTGAACTTTCTCATTCGTTCGAAGGCCGTTACTAAATGGCCAAAATGTTCGTCCATAGTCACAGATTTAGCCACTATATCGTCTACATAGACTTCTACAAATTCGCCAATCATGTCATGAAAGATCAAGTTCATGGCCCGCTGATAAGTGGCACCATCATTTTTCAGGCCAAATGGCATGACCGCCCATTCATAACACCCTCGAGAGCCTGGGCATATAAAGGCCGTCTTGTGTATATCATTTTCGGCGATGTAAATCTGATTATAGCCCGCATACCCATCCATAAACGAGTATACTTGATTCCCCGTCGTGGAATCCACTAGGGAATCTACTGTCGGCATTGGGTATTGATCATTTGGTGTTGCTAGGTTTAAATTTCTGAAATCTATACAGATCCTTATCTTTCCATTCTTTTTCCTAACTGGGACAATATTTGACAACCATTCCACATATCTGGTCGTCCTAATGAATTTTGCATCTAACTCGTTCAACTTCTTTCTTAATATCAGGCATGACATTAGGCACAAACCTCCGGGGAGGCTGCCTGTAAGGCCTATGGCTTGCCATGATTGGCATCCTATGCTCCACCAACGTCCTATCTAAGCTAGACATCTCATTGTAGTCCCATGTAAAATAATCTTTGTATTTTTGCAACAAACAAATTAACTTTTCACATACCTGTGGCTCCAATTCCTTGCTGACGTAAGTTATGTGCCGATCGTGCTCATTCCCCAGATTTACCTCGTCCAAAGCATCTTGTCCTCTTGAGATGTTTGTCTTGCGTCGTCCATTCAGGGCGAACTCTTTTTCCTTTGATTCTCCTCCTTCCATCAAGTAGTCCACTCCACATAGTTCTTTTATTTTGTCCTCCGTCCAGTGTGCCAGTAATTTTCCTCTTAAGGCCGAAATAGCGGCCTGTGCTTTGTCCTTATTTCTTCGCTCCATCACATAGGCTAATAAATTGGCATTTGAGGCCGCAAGAGCGGCTTGCTCCTTATTCTGGCCGTACTTCATTCGAACCGATGTGTGTTGGTTCTTCAAAGACCACTGTGGTTGGTCTCGTCTGTGGGAACAAATCATCCAGCAACCCATAGGGGTAAGACTCGTCATTCTGAGCCACAAAGGTCGGGCTTTCCCCTTTATTCAAAACTCTGGTCGGCCATAGTTCCCTTCGTACATGAAGTACTCGGCCGAGTTTGTCTCCGCAGCGAAAGGCTTATTGTCGGTATGCACTATCTCCACTTTGTCCATTTGGTTCCAGAAAACCAGGCATTGATGAAGGGAAGCATCGGCTGCCATTAATCCAGTCTCGTCCTAGGAGCATATTGTATGTGGTTGGTCCATTTATGACGAAAAATACCACTGTCTTCGTAGCACTTCCCACTGCAGGTCCAATGAATAACTCATTTTGCTGTCATCGCCCCTCCATTAAAGCCGGTAAGCACCACTTCTGTAGGGAGAAGGTCTTCTTCGGACTTTGCCAAACGTCCTAGCATCCTAACTGGTATTGCATTAATGGCCGCCCCGTTATCATTAGCACTTTGGTGACATGTATCCCGTTAGCCTTTGCCTTTGTTGGAGTTCTACGGTCCCAAGGATCGAATCAAAAACAATAAAACAAGTGTGAATACAATCGAGAAAGTCGCGGAATACTCACATCGATCGGTTGAGCGACGCGGCAAGCAACAAAACTTCAAGTTTATGCTCCTCACAGTCACGGCAGTAGCACTGTCACAGCCCACTGGTTTCGGCCATTGGAGGTCACTCGTCAAGCTCTAAGCTTCGTCGAACGATTCCCGGCTCATGGGTGGACTTCCCTATCACCTTCGCATGTCTTTGTAGTGTGCTACCACTCCCGATTTTGCCACAAAATCGCGACTCTTGGCTTCCTTTCACTGCTCGGCAGTAACCTAACCAGTGAATAACTTTTTGCCCACCATGGGCGTGTTTGAGAAGAAAGAAAAGGAGATGAGATGAGAGAGAGAGAGAGAGAGAAGAAAAAGTGTATTAGATTTTGTTTTCTAAAAACCAAAATAAACATATACAAAGTTTTTCTCTTTCAAAAGTCAAGCCATAAATGGCTCCAACCACCTCCATCAACTCACATCAATCTATCAATCATGAATAGTGACTTGCGTCAATCACTCAAAGAGAAAGACATCCATCACTTGATTGATGAATGATGTGACGCTAGTTGCGACTAGCGATTTGATGCTTGATTTGACTTTCGAATTCGAAATGCGAATACGCTCGTAAATAATCTCAAGCTCGGGTTCACTAATTCCAAATTAACGAATTTTCCGTTGCGTCGCAATTAATTCTAATTTAATTAAATAATCATGCCAAACATAATTACTATTCACATCGCTAACGAATTAATTCTAATTAATTCGTTCACCGAATTAAAATCTAATTTTAATTCCGCGTCGAAATCCAATTTCGTTTAATATATCGAATATATTAATTTATCGATTAATTCCAAATTAATCATTATCTCTCTTTAATTTATATTTTATCCCAGATAAAATATCTCCGAAATTAATCCCAGATTATTTTCTCTCTTCTGATTAATCCCAGATTAATTTAGAGTGCGAGTCATACGTCATCAGTGAATCTTTGGGAAACGACCCATGAGATCCCCGGATATGTTGGCAGTAAATTCGGTCGTAAGACTATCCGAATACGTAAGTACCAAGTACTACGTTTTACCGATTTACAAGACAAGGTTGACATCTAGCAAAACGCCATGCCTACCCAATTCTCCGAAAATATCCTTACAGGAATAAATGATCTATATCAGGTGTAGTATACGTAGTATTGCGTATTTCTGTCCAGTATCGGATGATCACGTGCTAGGCCTGGGGCTGGAATTGTGTCTGCCTCGTACGAAGCACATATCGGATCTCTGGTGACTAGTCTCTATAATCGGATATACATGACCTAGTCATAATATCCCGATAGCTGCAGCATTTAAGAGAACCAGTCCCGTATCCTACGTGACCATCATCTCCATATGACTGGAGTGATACTTCCGTCTTGACATCACACCCAACACACTACGATTCTTAATATACCCAACATTGGCGTACACAGAACCTGTTAAAGCCCTAGACGACCGCAACCAAAGTATATTGATTGTCGCAAGTATTAGCGGTGATAGTCTCAGGTTAAAACCAAATACACCTACCCTGATTTCGGACTTCCATAGACACATAGTCATATTACCAATGGAATTCTGAGGGGGTCTATCCAGAGCGAAGCTGCTTCTCGTACTATCGGTAAAACATAACCTCTTATTACACTTGCATGAGTATCTTATACCCAAATATATGAGAACTATGACGTTGTGCCCTCATAACGCGCACAAGTGTAATACTAGTCTTTTACGTATTTATCGATGTCCAATCTCGATAATACTCTGACTAGGGATATTTAATGATTTATCCTTCGTGGACTGATACTGTCTCATATCATTCTCCATCCAGGAATAAATCATAGGGACCTCTCATCATTTATATATCTTGGTGATCTAATCACAAATGATAAGAGTACAATCTCCTTTGTCACATAGTTAATTTGTACAACAACACCATGATCTTTACAAATAGTGACGCTATGGGTCATAATTGTCCAACAATCTCCCACTTGGCCTATAGCCAGTCACTCGAGTGCTTGACACCCGAACTATGTACCGTTGGCTCAAATTACTGAGAAAAGCTTTCGTCAGCGGATTTGCATGATTATCCCCTGATGCGATTATTCGATCATAACATCGCCACAATGTATGATCCGAACGAATCAGATGATTATCTGGATCGTTGATGAGACCATTAATTCCTTAGCCTGTGCTGACGCCTAGCTCAGCTGCTAACAAAATTATATCTAATCTAATTAGATTTATAATTGACCCCAATGGCTTCTATTGCCACCTCAGCTGTAGTAATAACCCGCATTTATTGTTTATTCGGTAACAATATCTTGCTTGGAAGATTTCCAGCTCACTGTTCCGTTATTAAAACTTTGTAGTACCGTTTGTGACTTTTAGTCGTCTTTATCGGTTTAGGAAACTTGCAGTAGTGATCCCAGTCACTTCAAGTTCTCATTCTCCACAGACTAAGACAACATCCTTAGTTCTCTAAGATACTAACAAATATTCTTAACATCAATCCAGTGACTATCACTTGGATTGGCCTGTTTGCGAATCCATATGCTCAAAGTGTATGAGACACCAGGTCGCGTACATTTTTCAATGTACGATTTCTCGGAGAGTTTTCTCGAAAGCCAAGCTTTCACCGATTTTATTTATGGGAATATCATTTCTAAGAAATGACATATTATCATTATCTATAGGACAACCACTGTCGATACGCTCCCACCAACCTCCTTATATACACCAGAATCATTTTGTTTTGAATTAAATCATAAACCATTATGATTACATCAAAACGACAATTCTAAGAACCTAATGCTTGCCTCAATCCAAACATGGATCGAATAACCTGCAAACTTTGTTTGTTAGTTATTGTACGACAAAACCGTCAGGATGTTATAAACATCCTCCAGAAGGTTTCCTTTTCAGGAAAGCGATTTTCCCGTTCAGCTGCCATATTTCATAAATGAAAAATGCAACTCAAGCAAGCATTATCCAAATGAATTTACCGTGGCAACAGTTAAAAGGTTGAATCGTAATCAATATAATGTTGATAACGATACCTTTCCGCTAAAAGCCTAGCTTTATACGTTGGTATGTCGCCATCCATGTACGTCTTCCTTGAAGACTTATATAGTACCAATAGGCACAATGCCTTGCGGTACATCAACTTGTATCAAAACATAGTTGATATACATGGAATCCATTTCGGACTCATGACACTTTGTCATAATAGGGAGTCGATACCTTGTATCACTTCCTCATACGTAGTCAGTTGGTATACCTCTAAAGATTGACATCTTTTTGAGGTGAGATCAGAAACCCATACCCCAGGTTATTTTCTGATTCTCTCTGACTTACGCGGTTCTTGTGTATTCGAAGATTACTGGTTTAGTTTCATCCTTGATGAACTATTTGTGTTCCATTAGGAATCGGTGTCTTGAATAGTATTACTTCGATTTTCATCGAGTTTTACTATCCTCCCACTTACCACTGCATATCGATATTCCTCTCTGGAAAAATGCATGGTGAGCAACAATTATATTGTTCTCAGGTGAGATGTATAAGTACAATACTTATGGTATCCCTAGGATAACCTACAATTGACACTTATCCAATTTGAGTTTTAGTTTGGTATCATCCAAACGTATGCCTAGCATACCCAAATTATCAGGAATGTGAAACCCGGTTTCTTTCCTGTTCATATCTAATATGAAATCTGTCAAACAGATTTTTATGGAACCTTATTCTAAATAAGTTATTGCACTGTTTATGCATATCCGTTTGAAGGAAATGGTAGCTCAGAGTGACTCATGATTAACCTTATCATGTCCAACAAAATTCGGTTACTCAGTTCGGACACACCGTCAAACTGACGTGTTCCGGGAGGAGTCCTCATTTGAAAGAATACTTTACTCTTTCAAGTATATTAGAAACTTATTGCTTAAGTATTTTCCATTACGGTCTTACCGTGACAGTATAATACTATAGCCGATCTGTTTGTCTATTTCATGTCGAAACTTTAAAAGTTTCCGATTTGTGTTCTTTAAAAGAAACACATAACCATAACGTGATGCCACCTCCGTATAGGTCACGAAATATCCATATCCACCTCTAGCCTAACTAGACATGGGCCCACTTGCTTCACCATGAACTAGGGCTAACAGATTGGTGGCAGTTACACTTTTACCAAGTAAAGGTGTTATAAACACATTGCCTAATAAACTAGATTCGTAGACTTTATTTGAATGGAATCAAATTAGTCCGAGTATCCACTCTTCAAAAGTGCAGATATACAGTCTTGTTTAATTGTATCCCAGACAACAATGCCACAATATGTTTCTTCTGATCAAATCAGTTCTAGCTATTTGTTTGTCATGTTATATATTTGAGATTTATTTATATTCAAAATATAAATTCTGTTATTCACATCTAATGTATATATCTCAATATCATCTTTATATAATAAAACACTTTAGTGTTCTAGAATATAAAGGTTCACCCGCAGCGGGTCAAACACTGATATAAAGATAATGTATCTAGTCAAACTAGTTACATTATAACAGTTCCCTAATTTAAGTAAACACCCTAGGGTAGTTCCTAAACTTAGGTATCTACGATTAAAACAGTGACTTTCGTCCCGTTTTCAATTCGCAGATAAATCTCAATTGAAGTCAGTATCCTGTTCAAAACAGATTCTGAACATCATATATATATATTTATGTACCACACTAAGTATTTAAAATGCAATTTTAATACTAGTAGTGAACATAATTATGACAAACATATTTGAAGTCAGAGCCTTGCTCGTCTTCAATTCCTTCATGTCTGCCTTTTCCAAACAGCAGTCACGCTTCCGCGATCCCGTTTGCCACATTTAGGCAGACATTTTGTGATATGTCTTTTATCTTCCCAGAAGATTATAATGATTTTGCCTTTGCCCTTTTCATATTCCAGAAGCCTTTGGCCAAGCCTCAGGTTTCTAGAATATCGAAGTAAGGTGCGGCTTGCGCTACTTGCCTAATTACAAACTTTGACTTTGTCTCATTGGGAATAGTCATTAACTCTCCAAAATTTATTATTACAATTTAGTACTTCTAAAATCTAAGTATAGATTTATGAAAATCCTTCAATTTCATTATCATACTTTAAGGATCTAACCCTTAGTTCTGACAAAGAAATTAAGGAGTCTACTGCGACAAGCTTAATGGATTAAGCACTAAAGTTATCATCGCATAAATCTTCCAAAAATTATGCTCTACTATTTGCTTAACTCCGGGCTTAGGCATAATATGTTATTTTATCAAATAAAGTAACTTATTATTTTCCAGGACCATCCTGAAATTTATTCCCAATTTGAAAATTAAACCATTTAAATACATTTTCCCTATGATTATGTTTTAAATGTCAATCTTTCAATTTTAATCTTGATTTTAATAGTCCAACTATTTAATCAATGATTTTGGTACTATTCATTATAATGATTACAATAGTCCAAGTATTTAATCAACTATAATTTATTAGATTAAAATCAATTATATTGATTACTATAATCTAATTATAAAATCAACTATAAATGAATAGTTTGAATATAGTCCAACTATTTATTAAAACAACATTTAAATATTAGTCCAACTAACATTTAATTTATTTGACGAATGATATTTGGATGAGCACCTATGGCAAGTTATTAAACGAGTATTGCAAATTCAATTCTTGCCTCCCACTATTTTTCAGCGGAGCCTCTAACCCTCTGTCGAGTACTCGGGAAATCGTGTTTCCTAGTGGGCTAGGATCCCGTTAAATATCACACAATCTTGACTTTGGCCAACAAATTGTATGATAATTAACGAGGTAGATCTCTAAGATCGATTGGATCCAATCCAATTCCTAGATCTGATAGGGGGACATCCAAGTCCGAAACATATATCTTATATATGCCAATACATCCAATGTATTACCTAACCTTTTTCCTCTGAATCAACTAAACATTGGCTTTGGCATAACAAACTTAGTGATCCTAGTCAAGCGTGACCCATTGACCATGGAAAGCTTTGTAATCAATGTCGATGGACAAGAAGTGGTCTTGACTTTGGCCAACAAACCTCAACTTGGACAAGACACTGATATGGAAGAAAGCCTTCGTGATTCAAACACATCCTCGACGGACAAAGGCCTTGACTTTGGCCAACAAGTCAATGCCAGTCTCGGATCTTGAGTGAGAATCACTCAATGGAAGGAAAGACGCTTAATATTTTGCGAGGGTTTTTCGAGTGTAAATTGGCAACCAATTTATTATCTTTGTTAAGGTCTCATCATCATACACCCTTAAACATGCATTCTAAACACATAATAAAGCGCGTATAAATAAATAATAATGATATGTAGATGTATACTTTACACATTGATCCTAGATCAAATCTCTCCATTTCTCTCTCTCGCTAGCACAAATATTTCTTCTACCCGTTACACTACACTTATAAAGAAACCTCATTTACATTGAGGGGAATAGGTGAGAAGAGAATACAAATAATAAGGAGGTATAAGGCTGGACACGCAGGTCCAATTAATAAAATAAATTTATTACAATTTCCAAAATTGCCCCACCCATCTAATATCCATTCGATATACATTATTCATGTATCGCAACCATGTATTCACACAAACATGTTATCAATCAATCTAATCAAATTAATTAATCTGATAATTAGTGATCATCCAATGTTCAAACAACGATTTGATTTTGTTCAAGTCAAACTCGTTTTTGCGAATAAGTACTCAAAGTACGAATTCTCGAATTAAATTAAACTACATCATTAAATCCAATTTAATATGCATTCAATTCTAATTCGCTATTTAATTCCAAATTAAATACTACACTTTATTTACGAACCTTTACGACTTAAATTCCAAATTTAATCGTTACGGGTCTCAAAGTCCGATTAACGTCCAACGTCAATTTAATTAAAGTCCAATGGGCTTTTAATTAATTTCTTAAGGCGTGAACTTTTGGTCAACTCGGGTCAAACCAAATAACCAAAATCCAATCCGAGAGTTACCCCATAAGCCTAGAAATCAATTTAGGCCCATTAGGCCCAATTAAACTTTAAAGGTCCATTAAGTCGCATTTGGGCTTTATGAATGCGGTTTTGGGCCCAATTGGATCCAACCAATTTAGCCTAAACCCAACTTTGTACAACAAAGCCCAATAAGCCCATTTACAACATTAAAAGCCCAAATCCAATTTTAAGGCCCAATTAATTAAACACAAAAATTCAATTTCACATTTAATTAACCTAAAGTGTATATCATGATTAATCACCCAATTAACATTTCTAAAACATCAATTAATACAATTAATCATTCTCATTTTCATCATCACATGTCCAACACATTTTGATTAAAATCAAACCCATTTTCATCTACCAAAGTCTCGACAATTAGGGTAATTTATTGTTCGATTTGGTTTCAATCAAATTAAATCCAATTCAACATTAAATCAACATACCCAAATGATTTCCAACACATCCAATGAATCAAAAAATCAAAAAACACCAAGACCAAATAAGGCATAACTCTCGGCCAAGTAAGAAATTTTGGGAAAAAATGTTCCAAATCATTTTTCATGAAATTGATCCAATCAAACTTCAATTCAACATCATTTAAACATATTCAATCAAACAATTTAATTAAATCATGCTCAAAATCAATTTACACAAATTTTAAGCCCTAAGTTCGTTTCATGCTTTTAACAACGCTCTGATACCATTGTTGGAGTTCTACGGTCCCAAGGATCGAATCAAAAGCAATAAAACATGTGTGAATACAATCGAGAAAATCGCGGAATACTCACATCGATCGGTTGAGCGACGCAACAAGCAACAAAACTTCAAGTTTCTGCTCCTCACAGTCACGACAGTAGCACTGTCACAGCCCACTAGTTTCGGCCATTGGAGGTCACTCGTCAAGCTCCAAGCTTCATCGAACGATTCCCGGCTCATGGGTGGACTTCCATATCACCTTCGCATGTCTTCGTAGTGTGCCAGCACTCCCGATTTTGCCACAAAATCGCGACTCTTGGCTTCCCTTCACTGCTGGCAGTAGCCAAACCAGTGAAGAAATTTTTGCCCACCATGGGCGTGTTTGAGAAGAAAGAAAAGGAGAGGAGATGAGAGAGAGAGAGAGAGGAAAAAATGTATTAGATTTTGTTTTCTAAAAACCAAAATAAACATATACAAAATTTTCTCTTTCAAAAGTCAAGCCATAAATGGATCCAACCACCTCCATCAACTCACATCAATCCATCAATCATGAATAGTGACTTGCGTCAATCACTCAAAGTAAAAGACATCCATCAATTGATTGATGAATGATGTGACGCTAGTTTCGACTAGCGATTTGACGCTTGATTTGACTTGCGTGCCTCATTCGAATTCAAAATGCGAATGCACTCGCAAATAATCTCAGGCTCGGGTTCGCTAATTCCAAATTAACGAATTTTCCGTTGCGTCGCAATTAAATCTAATTTAATTAAATAATCATGCAAAAAATAATTACTATTCACGTCGCTAACAAATTAATTCTAAATTAATTCATTCGCCCGAATTAAAATCTAATTTTAATTCCGCGTCGAAATTCAATTTCGTTTAATATATCGAATATATTAATTTATCGATTAATTCCAAATTAATCGTTATCTCTCTTTAATTAATATTTTATCCCAGATAAAATATCTCCGTAATTAATCCCAGATAAATTTTCTCTGTCTTCTGATTAACCCCAGATTAATTTAGAGTGCGAGTCATACGTCATCGGTGAATCTTTGGGAAGCGACCCATGAGATCCCCGGATATGTTGGTAGTAAATTCGGTCGTCGGACTATCCGAACACGTAAGTACCAAGTACTACGTTTTACCGAAATATAAGACAAGGTTGGCTTCTAGCAAAGCGCCATGCCTACCCAATTCTCTGGAAATATCCTTACAGGAATAAATGATCTATATCAGGCGTAGTATACGTAGTATTGCGTATTTCTGTCCAGTATCGGATGATCACGTGCTAGGCCTGGGGCTGGAATTGTGTCTGCCTCGTACGAAGCACATATCGGATCTCTGGTGACTAGTCTCTATAATCGGATATAAATGACCTAGTCATAATATCCCGATAGCTGCAGCATTTAAGAGAACCAGTCCCGTATCCTACGTGACCATCATCTCCATATGACTGGAGTGATACTTCCGTCTTGACATCACACCCAACACACTACGATTCTTAATATACCCAGCATTGGCGTACACAGAACTTGTTAAAGCCCTGGACGACCGCAACCAAAGTATATTGATTGTCGCAAGTATTAGCGGTGCAAGTCTCAGGTTAAGACCAAATACACCTACCCTGATTTCGGACTTCCATAGACACATAGTCATACTACCAATGGAATTCCGAGGGGGTCTATCCAGAGCGTAGCTGTTTCCTGTACTATCGGTAAAACACAACCTCCTATTACACTTGCATGAGTATCTTATACCCAAATATATGAGAACTATGTCGTTGTGCCCTCACAACGCGCACAAGTGTAATACTAGTCTTTTACGTATTTATCGATGTCCAATCTCGACAATACTATGACTATGGATATTTAATGATTTCTTTCGTGGACTGATACTGTCTCATATCATTTTCTGTCTAGGAACAAATCATAGGGACCTCTAATCATCTATATATCTTGGTGATCTAATCACAAATAATAAAAGTGCAATATCCTTTGTCACATAGTAAATTTGTACAACAACACCATGATATGTACAAATAGTGACGCTATGAGTCATAATTGTCCAACAACCTTTACATACAACGGCCGCAGGTGCTTCGTCATTTGTGTTGGTGGATTCGGGAAAACCACTCTCCCTGATAGACCTATTTCCATTGCTTGATCGCCCTCAACTTGCGGCGATTCCTCTTCCATGTCCCATCTGGAAGGTGGCAACATGGCTGGTGAATCCTGAGAGACATGATTGATAGTCAATCTCCGTTTTTCGGCTCTGGTGAGGGTCCGTTTTACCTTAGGTGTCCCATACAAAACAAGGAACGTATATCGTCTCAAATCTTCTCTCAATGTCCCGACTGCAGAATTACCGGCTTCATATAATTCTCTGAGAAGCCGATTCTGTGAAATTCCCCTTCTCCTTGATTCGGTCTTGATGTCTATTTCTTCTTCTACATCGGTCATCTCTTTATCTTCAGCTTCCCTGTCTATGATTGAGAGCGCTGCAAATTCAGTTTCGTCACCCTCATAAACGTCCTCGTTTGTTCTGGCTTCCCGTTGTTATCTCTCATGAATTTCCCAGGCAATAGGTAATGATTAGATACTGCCGAACTGAATGACGATAGGCAGCTCTTCATCGTCTGTTTCGTCCTGTTTCCGTCTGCCGAATTTAGTACGTTGGTTACAACTTGTCATCGTTCCTTCTTTGTTGTCACCCCATTTTTTATTTACTTCCGTTTTCTCTGTGGTGTGAGGGCTACGGCCTGTGGTGGCCTTTGCTTAACCTTATCGATGCATCAAACGGCCATAATTCCTTTGATGTCACCTCAACTATGTCCTTGTCATTTCGTCTCCAGGGGGATAATTCCTGCCTGACCGCTGGCTCGAGTGTGGCTTTTGGTATGAATGCCAAACATTGGGCCGATTAATCTTCGGCCTGAACGTCCTTACATTTTGGACGAAATTTGAATTCTCCCCATAGAACCTTGGGGCGAAGGTCCGGGGCTGCCATAATGATGGTTTTCTCTTTGCAGGCCTTTCGCAAGTGTCTTCTAACTCTTTCATCCATTCCATGTCGTTCTTGCATCGAATACAAATGTTTTGCTGGTCTCCTTGCTCTGAAGGTGCCTTAATCCTTTCCAGAGCGCTTGGACGATGACGGTGCTGTCATTCGTCTAACACTAATTTGACTTTCGGCAGGTTCATCTTGGCAAGGTCTGGATTGATCATGTTCAACCCCACCGATTTTGGAAACGGGTCGCTGTCCACTGCCATCTTTTTCTCGAACGTAATTCGTCCAGATTCTATGACATCTTGTAAGACATTACGAAAAACAAGGCAATTATTAGTTATATGAGACCATGCATTGTTCCACTTACAATATTTTTTACTACCAATTTGCTCGGCTGTTGGCAACGTATGTCTGTCGCTCAAGCTAATTTGCTTGTCCTTATACAACTGGTCAAATATAGCATCGACTTTAGTAATATCAAAGGAGAAGTTCCTGCTCTTTTTATCATTCTTTTCACTCGCTTGGGGTTCCGCCCACGTCTTACAAACGTAAGGTTTCCCTTTAACCAATTCGGCCAAACATAAATCAGCCGACTCTGTGTCTACTTCACCCATTTCATAGTCGATATTCCTATAATATGTCCCTTTGCTCGAATTCTTCATTTGCTTATCTTCTCGTAATAATCGCTCATAACGCACCACACTAGTGGTGAGTTGGGGAAGGTCCCAAAACTCGCGATCCTGAAACTTCTTTTTTAGATCGAGATTGAAGCAACCTTGAGCGATCCTCACAAATTCTTTTTCGGGCAAAGGCATGTAACATCGGCCTCGGGCTACCTTAAATCGTTGTAAAAATGTCTCGGCCCACTCTCCTGACAATTATCTTAGGTTTGCCAAATCGACTAAGGCCACTTCAGATTCAGCCTTGTAAAATTGCGCATGAAATAGTTGCTCCATCTGCTGCCAACTTTCTACCGAATTGGCCGGGAGACTGGCATACCAGGAGAAAGCTACCCCTGACAGTGATCCGTGAAATAATCTCAGTTTGTGGAAGTCATTGACTTCCCCACACTGAAGGGTAAATCCTCCTACGTGTTCCACGGTAGAAACTTCCCCAGACCCCGTAAAGAGGGAAAAATCTGGTATCTTGTAGTTTCTAGGCCATGGATAGGCCACGTCAACCCAATCAAGATACAATTTCCGATATCTTGGCCGAATTAGCCGTATGCCTAGACCAAATTGGTTTTGAAGGATCTCGATCATTTTCTCCCTTAGCATATCATTGCCATTAAATGACATAGCTATGGGCGATGGCTGCGGTCCTCTCAAAAGTGGGACATAATCATGATTCTGCCCCTGAGAAACCTGGACACCCTGAGGCAACACCACTTCATTTTGTGCCATAATTGGCCCTTGGTGTATATTCGGCCCTAATTGTGGGCCATTTCCTCCAGGACTTATTCATCCCATGAGA
Organism: Zanthoxylum bungeanum; assembly: GCA_019454045.1. Classification (NCBI taxonomy): domain Eukaryota; kingdom Viridiplantae; phylum Streptophyta; class Magnoliopsida; order Sapindales; family Rutaceae; genus Zanthoxylum; species Zanthoxylum bungeanum. The sequence continues at coordinate 19,415 of SKCR01033551.1, read as the reverse complement.
ACCGTAGGGATATTGGTCCCCTGTGGAGGAACATTACTAGGTCCAGCCTCCTGACTGCTCACCGCAGGGAGGGGCGTAGTCCATGGCAGCGTCGTCCTGCCGTTTACACATTTGGTCATTAATTCATTCATCGAGCTTAGATGTTTAGCCATGTTTTCATAATGCGAATTTGTAGTTGATACGAATTTATCTATGACATGCGCATCTTGAAGCCTAACTTGTTCGACAACATCCTGTGTGAATTCACTGAACAACGCGCGCACCGCGTTAGGCTGAGTTCTCTCATAGATTCGTACCGACTAGCATCTGATAGACCCTCGAATTGACCCACTATGGCTGGAACGTTGGGCTGGTTGGTTTGCTCCAGTCCTCCTTCCTCCGCAGTTGAGCCAGTTTGAGCGTTTCTTTTCGGAGGCATATCCACTCTTTACACCAATTCTCCCACTGTGGTCGCCAAAAACTGTTTGCGCAATTTTTATGCGTGAAGAAAGAAGAGCGTGTAAGGTTCAAACCTCTTTAGCAAAGTCTCAGCAAAAAGCGTTTGATTGAGTGAACAAACCTCCAAGGGGCGCAAGCACACAAGTTACAGTCCTAAAGTTACAATCTAAGAAATGAAAAATAAAAATATGCCTATTTGAGTCTTCATTTAATCGGGCCTTCTCTCTTGGCATAGATAAGCTTTTATAGTGAAGTTTGTCAACCGTTTTAGGCGGTTCCAGTATCTCCATGCAGTTGCTGGATCGTGCCTGTAACCGCTGAGCTGCGCGTCTCAACTGCTTGGTTGTGGAGGAAAATTGTCCAACTGCAATGATCGTGGAAGTAACCGCATCATGGGTTTTCGTCCTAACCGCAACTGCATCATGGGTTTTCGTCCTAACCGCTGGTCCGGTCGCCCTAAGCTCTTTGTCGCCCTTCGGTCCATCGCCCTTCTTCCCTTCGCTCTTTCTTTAGTCCCAGGGCGATTTCGTTATGTGGTGGAGATTTTCGTCTGTTAACAGGTTTCAACTAGCAAATCATATGTTGGGAATTTATCGTTTTTATATTTGAAGATTGAATTATATATGAAAATATCCAAAAAAAAAAAAAAATAATATCAATTGAGAAGGCATAAGTAAATTGCAATGAACCAGCAGAGGAGCAAATCTATTGTTAAAGAATTACAACGTTTCCCTTGTAAGTTACTATCTTTAAAAGCGAAATAAGATAGCAAAGATGTCTGATTTTCACTTACATAAGATGCTGCACGAATGAACTCTTGTAGTAAACAAATTCAATAATCCTTTCTAATATTTCCTAATGCTAAAGAGAAGCTTGCAAAATGAGTCAGATGGATCAGTACAGGCTATATCCAAAAAACTGGCTAATGAGAATAGCAAATCCGAGAGCAATCGCCACAAAAGAAGCTGCCCAGGTGAGTTTCTCCGTAATTTTGGGTATCCTGTCCTTTAAAGCCTGACTACAAGAACCTATAAATACCGTATAGCTCCCCATTGCAACTACAGTACCAAGTAAGAACATTATGAGAAAGGCAGCACCAGCCAAGCGAGAAGGCAAAGCAAGAGCAGGCAGAACCATCATCAGTGCATCTGGTTGCAAACCATGAACAATTCCAGTTAGGGGTGTTCACGGGTCGGGTCGGGTCGGGTTTTTTGTAATTTTTTGGACCCGATCGGGTCGAGTCATTCGGGTCGTCTGACCCGAAACCCGAAAATCGAGAAGGTGACCCGCGTGGGTCGGATCATCGCGGGTCGGGTCCAACCTGACCCGAATTTAAATTTTGAAATGTTGAAACCCGACCGGATCGGGTCGGGTCACTACGGGTCGGGTCGGGTCGACCCGCGACCCGATCCTATGAACACCCCTAATTCCAGTGGCAAATGTAGCAAAACCAACCTTCTTCTTACCAACTGCAGGATTTTCAAGTGCCTCGTAAACTCTAACATCTCACTCTCCATTTTCTAGGGCAACACGTGGAGTGAAACTTCTCTAATACCCATAGCACCAATAACAAGCAGAGTCAATCCCACCACTCTAGTGCCCCAGGTTCGGATGACTTCGATGTGGAGCCTATCCTTTAGAAGTAGAAACAGTAGTCCAAAGATAACCTGACCAGCATCATGGCCACAGCCCCAAAGAGCTCCAACAGCAGCACTTTCCATTCGAGTACGGCCAATTGAGAGTGGAGCCAAAGCAGCAAGGTGATCGGGACCTGAAAGGGTGTGTAAGCAACCAGCAAAGAAACCAGTCCAAGCACTATTTAATAATTCAGTCCGAATCAACCTGCTCCCAACCGCAGCAGCTGCAGGACCCCCAGTTTTTGCTGCTGTTTGAAAAGTTGCAAAAGCAGCTGGTGCAAAAACTGGGTGGGTCAAGAAAACAATCAAAGCAGAAAGTGCTACTAGTGTTCCAGCGGCAATTCCCTGGAAAACACACAATATGGTAAGTTTTGTAAATATTGTCTGAATAAGTTGAAGTACATAGCGTTTAAACTATAAACCAAACAATATGGTAAGTTTTGTAGATTTTGTGAAGGTAACGATGGAGAGAAACCGGAAGAAATGGGAGAAGAATCAGACAGAAAGGGGAAATATAACAAAAAAATTAAAAGGGAGAACATCTCATTCTATTCAATAATTGTCAAATCTCCTTGAAAATAAATAACAAGGACCTGTTTAGAGTGCCCAAATCCTAACAAAACAGAAAAATCTTAGTAAATCTACTTCCTAATATGAAATATAAAACCTACCTAACTAAGATAACTAAAGGATGGCTCAACACACGGGGCTTCCTACACTGTGTGGCGGGCTCTAAAGAGGATTCAATATCCATAAAGCCTTACCCTTATTTTTTTGCAAAAAGGCTCCACGATTCGAACTTGTAACCTCTAGGTCACAATAGAGTAACCTTATGTTACATCAGGCTCATCCTCTACCTAACTAAGATAACTACTAAAGGAAATCAAATATTATTCTAATAATTTCACAACCCTAAAAATCTTCATATTGATTCTGCATCATTTTGTCAAAATAAGATAAGATGCATAGCGTTTAAACCATGTAAACTCAAGAAAAGTTGCAACAATTAACCACTACTACAAACTTTAAACTCCAAATGCATGAGCGTTACTCATTTCTGCTTGGAATAGGTCCTTCAAATTCTGACACTAAAAATAACAATAAGTTAAATGCCTACCACTCTTGCGAATTCTACTTCACAATTACATAGAAACCACAATAAAAGTCATGGCAAGTGCCTTTTAGAAGGTTTAAAAAAAGAAGCAAATTTGGATGATATAAAAAAGAACAAAATAATAATCTAATGGCAGCTTTTAACTACTATTCAACATCACCCAATTGGCAATAAAAATAAATTGATTATCAAAAAATGGCTCATATTTTCAAATCTTCAAAGTTATAATCTAATAATTAATTGAAAATAAAAAGATTTAAATTTATACCATATTTAAGCTTCATTTGCTGAATTATATACACCAGTGCCCAATTCTACAACTTCAAATTTAATTCCAATTTCCATATAAACTAAGGTGCCAAGAGCAAAATTTTAATAAATTAAAAAATAAATATCTCAAAGTTTTATTTTCTATTCATTTTTACCAACCAAACAGCCCATTACACATGATTTTTTTTTTTGGGAAAAAACCTGCCGCCAAATCATCTGATTCGGGATTAAGTGAAGCAGGTAAAACCCTAACTGTCCAAACTTTTACAATAAGTGCACCTCTGAATTCGAACATACTACTTAAGTAACCGAATTCTAAACCTTATACCGCCAAACCACTCATTCAGAACAAACTCAATTTTCCTGACACCCAATTCACCACAAAGCTACATAACTCAGTAACCCAAAAAATAAATCAACACAAACACCACATTCAATTGAATAAAACCAATGAACCTACAAAAACCCAAACCAATGAACATTTCCACACAGAAAACCCCACTAACTAAAATCCAAAAGCAAAAATTTAGCATTTAAAAAATTACCCTTTTTCCACCAACAGCTTTTGAAGGGATCTGCTTGGAAAAAATCGAACTGGGTATTGACTCATTCGATGAGTCAACTCGAGGAGCAGGAGTCGAAGAATGTGAATTCAACTTTGATGAAGGTGACTGAGGAAACTGATATGGGTTTTCGTATTTGCAGGAAACAGAGCCGACTCGCTTGAACTCGGAGAGTGATGAACGGAAAAAACCGAGTTTTGGTGAGGCAATTGGGCCGAGTCGATGGTGGAAAGGTGAAAACTTGAGCTGGTTTTTGGTGAAATGAGTTGGAGAAGATGAGTACAGAAGCCTTTCCATGGCTTCTTTTGGAGAAATTTTGGGAAATTGAGGGAGATGGTGAGTTGGTGAGAAGAGGATAAAGTGTTTGGCAAAGGCCAAAGAGAGAGAAGAACGGGGTAACTGAAAATTGAATATTTGTTGGGAAACCCGCGATGGGCGGATTAATTTCATCAATCACATTTTTTAATGGTTTGTTGCTGGGAGATTAACTTTAAAGTTTAATCATTGCTTCTTTACCAAGTTCTCATCTTAATTTTGTAAATGGAATCCCTTGTGTTGTGCCTAATAATAATAATAATAATAATAATAATAATAATAATGTTCAGGAAAGTGTCGGTGATCTTTGGAGCTTTGATGATATTACTGCTCACGAAGATTTCAATAATGGTGCAGTCAATAATGAGCTTGATCAAGACAATCTCTCATAGTTTTTCTGATCAGTGTAATTTCAACAATGATAAATTTTACATTCATCTATTTTATAGTCAATTCTTTTAGCTGACATGAAAAAGGTAAATCGAGTATAAGTATCTTCAATGTAATATGAAAGTACAAATTGCTTTGCAGGCTATTTATTTTGCTATAATGAGAAATGTGAGAACCACAAATAGGAATGGCTTCGAGCCCCAAATCCCTACTGAAGTTCATTGTTGCAGTGCAAAAGAATGAGAGGATATTGCAAATATCAGTACTAAATGCTCGAATCACACATCTATTTAAATTGAATAGCCTCAATCTGCGCTCTCTATTCTCTCACCCTACAAATCATGCTTTGATTGTTAACGATAAGTCATTAAAACAATGATGGTTCTGGAGGTACAAGCAACCCGACTGAGATTGCTTCAGCTTCTCTTGATTTTTGAGACACTCATTCCCACCTCTCTCAATGTTTTTTTTTTTTTTTTTGGTTTTGTTTTGTTAAAACACGACAACTTTGAAATTGTTAGGCGGGATATGTTATTTACCACTTTTAACATGCATTATTCAATCAAAATTATTAAATAAAAACCATGCAAATCATGAATTGAACACAAGTACAAAGAGTTAGAAAAACCTGAAAAAATATTATGTAGAAGATGAACTTAAACCAAGTCAAAAAAGTTTATATTCTTAAGAACTTATCAGCCCCACCTCGGTGCACTACAGATCTCTTGTGTCTAACATTCTCCCAGAGGCACTCATTTCTTTAAGAATTTGAATTAGGAAAAATGGTGGAAGCTCTCTCACTTGGAAACCTTAGTCTCTCTAATATGAATAAATTTATAAACTCAACAATGAATGAATCTTCGAATGAATAGAAAATGAAGAATCTAAGGGACTTATTTATAGACATTGAGGGTTGTCTTTGTAAAGGTACCCTTATGTCAAAATGTAAATTCCTTTAGGAGTCATGACCCTCCAAGGAAACCTTTCAACCCAAAGGGTTATGCCATTTCTCATTAAGGAACATATTCTTTCAAATGAACCCTTTGAACCCAAAGGGTTATGTCATTTCTCATTAAAGATTATATCTTTTCATTTCCTATACACACACACCCCCTTTTATATTTAAAAATTTCTTACAATCCCCCATAATTTTCTAAATATCAATCCAGACACTTAAAAGAGTTTCCTTCAAATAAAACTGCATCAGAATATGTAGCTTTCCCCTTGAACATTTCCTAGTAAATGAATATCAAATTTACTTGGTAAACTAGTGACCCATAGTCTTGAACTGTTCCGTCGTTAGTTTTAAATCACGATAATAGGCATCACATAGCTTCATTCGACCATTTCCCGTTCTACGGTTGCGTTCAATTCAGCCATGAACATCAGTCTTAGCTTCGTCAAGTATTTTAGGGAATCCAACCTTTAAAATTCTCATGGAATCAGCCTCACTTCTTACTTGAAATATGTGATCTACTAAAAAGGTATTATGCCTTAACCCATATTATGACTCTTCTCCTAATACAGTGATCACTAAAAGCCTTAGCTAAACCTAATCTTGACAGACAGTATTTTACGACATCACATGAATGGGAAAGAGTATAAAACTATATAGTGCTTGGTTTGAATTGCATATAGTTTCAGTTGTCTATTTTGAACCTAAATTTTGCGATATCCAATCAGTTAGGTTATGTTTCCACAATGACAATTCTTAATTTATAGGCTTTAAGCCCATTCCTCTAAATGACTTCTCAAATTTCTCTTCAAGTAAACCATTAGTAAGTGGATTCGCTAAGTTTTCCTTCGATTTGACATAATCTATTGAAATTATGCCGCTTGAGAATAATTGCCTTATGTGTTGGACAATTATGACCCATATCATCACTATTTATAAAAGACATGATGTTTTTGTACAAATTAACTATGTGACAAAGGAAATTGCTCTTTTATCATTTTGTAATTGGATTACTTGGATATATAAATGATAAAAGTCCATATGATTAGTACCAGATTAATAAGATATGAGACAATATTAATCCACGAAAGGTTTAATCATTAAATATCCATAGTCGTAGTATTATCGAGACTGGACATCGATAATGCGGAATAGGCTAGTATTACACTTGTGCGCATTATGGAGGCTTAACAACATAGTTCTCATATATTTAAGTATTGGATACTTATGCAAGTGTGATAGGAGGTTCTGTTAGCAGTTGGACTGGGAACAGCTTTGCTCTGGATAGACCCCTCGGAGTCCCATTGGTAGTATGACTATGTGTCTATGGGAATCCGAATCAGGGTAGGTGTATGTGGTCTTAACCTGAGACTTGCATCTCTAATACTTGAGACAATCAGTACGCTTTGGTTTTGGTCGTCCGGAGCTTTAACATGTTCTGTGTACGCCTCTTCTGGGTATACTGAGAATCATAGTGTATTGGATGTGATGTCAAGATAAGAGTATCACTTCAGTCATATGGAGATGATGATCATGCATGGATACAAAACTAGTACTCTTAAATACTGCAGCTATCGGGATAGTATGACTAGGTCATGATTATCTGATTACAGATACTAGTTGCTAGTGATCCGATATATACTTTGTACGGGGCAGACTCAATTCCAGCCCTAGGCCTAACATGTGACATCTGATACTGGATCGTAATACGCAATACATAGTATACTATGCCTGATACAAATTATATATTCCTTGTTGAATATTTCTGGAGAATTGGGTAGGCATGATGCTTTGCTAGAAGCCAACCATGTCTTGTAAATCGGTAAGAACTTTGTAAAAGGTACGCATGTGTTCGGATGGTCCGATGACCGTATTTACTGCCAACATATCCAGGTATCTCTTGGGTCGCTTCCCAAAGATTCACCAATGACATTTGACTCGAACATAATTAATCTAGGATTAATTATGAGAGAGAGAAAATTAATCTAGGATTAATTACGGCAAGAATTTATCTGGGAAAAAATTCGAATAGAAGATAGAATGTGATTAATTTGGAATTAATCGATTAAATAATATATTAGATATATTACTTGAAATCGGATTTCTATACGAAATTAAAATTGGATTTTAATTCGGGCGAACGAATTAATTTGGAATTAATTCGCAAGCGACTTTCGTAATAATTTTGCTAGGCATTTTGGATTTAATTACGTCGCGACGGAAAATTCGTTTAATCAGATTAAACGAATCCGAGCCCGAAGTGTGTCGAGCAAGCCAACTTGAATTTTGAATTTAAGTGGTGTGGCCCACTAACTTACATCAATTGTCAACTAGTTGATGGAAATAGTTGGGAGCTTTTAATGCAACTTCTTCCAACACACTTTGTTTAGCTTTTTGGAAAAGAATATAAACTTTTTGAAAGTTAATTTTGTGTATTAGTTTTTGGAAAACAAAATATCAAAATACTCTCTCTTCATTTCTTCCTCTTTGTCGTGACCTTGGGTTCTCTTCTCCATTGATTTTGCTTCAAAAATCAAGCAAGCTAGCACTTAAGGAGTTTTGTGAGGTGATAGGGAAACTCAGCATTGGGTTGGAAACACTAAACATAAAGCTTGGAGCTTCCAACATACAAATAATTTTTGAAATCACACATAGACCCGGCCGGCGGTTCGGTTCCGGTTCGGAACCGAACCGAACCGGCCGATTTCCAGTTCCACACTTAAGTAGAACTGGAACTTTGAATCGAACCGGAACCGACCGGTTCGGTTCCGGTTCCGGTTCGGTTCCTAACTTTTTTTTAAAAAAAATTTTGAAAATTAATTAAAATAAATGAGATTAATTTTATAAATAAAAAAATTATTACATTGAAGAGTTTGAGCTTAAATTTTTTAAAATTTAAGTTGCATACGTATCCTCCAAGGGTGAGAGGAATCAAAGCTCACGTAGTTCCATTACAATTTTAGGATATATCCCCTTTTTTAAATTACAATTTTACAATTATCAATCATCATTATCAGTTGATCCTTCGGCTCCGGTTCCGCTTGCACTTGTTGTTGCACTTGCAGAAGCATTATCGAACAAAACTTCAAAATCATCGGGGGCATCTTCTTGTTGTCTCAGATCAGCTCGAGTCCAATCATCCACATAAGCTGTTGCTTCTATAGTGCTTGGATGTAATGAAGATCGCATAGCTTCCAATATATTACCTCCCAAGCTGAAGGCTTGCTCAACCACAACGGTGGAAATAGGTGCTGCCAATATCTCTTTAGCAAAAATTGATAAAAAAAGGATATATATTTTGATGTCGGTTCCACCATTCAAAGATTTTAAAATTTTTACTGCATAAACTTTCATTAGAAAACTCAAAATTTGTAGATAAATAATTATCAAGAAGAAATAAATGTGCTGTAGGATAATAAACACCGCTAAAAACTAAAGTATCATCATTAAAAACTCTTAAAATATCTAAATTGTTTTCACAAATATCCCATTGACTGTGATAAAGTGTGACATTTTGAACATGTTGAGAAAAAAAAACTACATAATGCATCTTTGTATTGAAATGCTTGACATAAAAGAAAATAAGTTGAATTCCAACGTGTTGGAACATCTCTTGAAAATTTAATCGGTTTAATACCATTTATTTTACAAACTTCGTCCATTCTCTCATAACTTGAGAATATGACCAAATACAGTTAAGTGCCGTTTTAATTGGATCAAGGAAAGGTGATAATAATTTAAGACCGTCTTGCACACATAAGTTAAGGACATGACACACGTACAATGAATATGAAAAAACCGACCCCCTAAATTTGGTTGACATATTTCTTTTAAATCATTGATGGATGCAATATTTGCAGATGCATTATCAAATCCAATTGTTAAAATTTTCTCTACTAAACCATATTCATAAAAAATTACCTTCATCATTCTATAAATATTATATGCAATATGTTGGTAATCAAAAACTCTAAATGCAATAAGTCGTTTTTGCATGGTAAATGATGCATCAATCCAATGACAAGTCACACCCATGTATGAGTGTGTTTGCCAATGGTCACTCAAAATATCAGAACATATAGAAATACGACCTTTCATCTCTTTAAATATTTCATTTAAAATAATTTTACCATCTTTGTATAATTTAAAAATATGACGTTTTGTTGTGTTTCGAGTCATTCTACATGCAGCAGGATTTAAAACATTATGCACGTAATTAGTAAAATGAAGTTTTTCTCCAAAGCTTAAAGAAAGATGTGCCATACAAGTTAATTTCACAAATTCTTCTCTATTTTTTGCATCAGAATATTTAAATAAATCTACAGGACTCGTACCTCTACTAGATGACGCGTACCTGGCCATTTGAGTTTGCGTCGTATAAATTCCAAATTCAACCGAATGATGTTTTTCCATGTGCTTGATCATATTGCCGTATCCACCAGAAAATTTATAGATAACCCCACAATAGTTGTAAATTGCTCGTTATGAATCATCTTCTAGGCGTTCCAAATTAAAATGAATTTTGAAAATATACGAGGACTGAGCCTTAACTTCTCTTCTCCGTGATTGTGCACTGACACTAGGGCCGCTATCTTGGGTTGGCATATTTGACATTATGTTCTCAGATGAGCTTGCCATTTTTCGTTTGAGAAATAGGAAGAAAAATAAGAAAATTGAATAATTGTTAAAATTTTAACAAATTAACAACTAATTGAATTGAGATTGAGAATAAGAGAATTGTATGAATTGAGATTGAGAATAAGAGAATTATAGGAAATGAGAGAGTTGAGAATTTGGTGTGTTGAAATAATGAAAAATGAATCATATTTTATAGATTCTTAGAATTTTTTTGATAAAAAAAAAAACCCATAGATATAACCGTTTTATTACCGTTATTAGGGATATATTAGTAATTTATATTTTAATTTATAAAATTTATAATAATTTTTTTTACTTACCTGCCCCCCAATGGCTAGTACGGTTCCAACCGGTTCGAGTTGGGGACGAACCCCAACCGAACCGGTCGCCAACGGTTCCGGTTCCGATTCCGAACTGGAATCGTGGCCGGGTCTAATCACACATCCGATCAATGTAAGTTTTTTCCGCAACTCACTTGATCATTCACACATAATATCATGACTTAGAGACCTTGGGCATGTCTAGGACACTAAAAATGGTATCATGAACCAAATCTAAGCATGATTTAAGTTTAGGGTTTATGGACTTTATTTGGGGATTTTGTGCTTGGAGTATGTATTTTTCCAAATTGGTTGTTTGGTTGTGTATTGATGATGATGAATTGGATTTGTGCATCATAGGATTTGAGAAAATTGATTAGATTAATTTTTCCCCAAATTCCTTCACTTGGCCAAATACATGAACCCTTGGAACACTAATGATAATTTTTGATTTAGACTATTGGATAAGTTTAAGGCATGAAATGAATATTGATTGTTGATTTAATTAGATTGAAATCAAAATTGGATATTATTTATGCCCATTGTCGTGAGCTATAGCATGTTGGAATGGATTGATTTTTCTTCAATTTGTGTTGGACATGAATTGGATAATTAAGCATGATTAATTTGATTAATTAATGTTTTGCAAATATTAGATTAATAGATTAATTGTGTTAATTACACTTTAATTGAATTAATGTGATATTTGGAATATTATGTTAATATAAATTAGTCTTTAAAATTGGATTGGGCTAATTTGTTATATTTGGGCTAATGGGCTTGGTTGGGCCAAGTTTGGTTTTGGACAATTGGGTTGGATCCAATTGGGCCTAAAACCATTTCCATAAAGTCTAAATATGACTTTTGGGCCTTTAATAATTTAATTGGGCCTAAATTGATTTTTGGCATATGGTGATTCCTAATTGGGCCTTGGTTATTGGATTGGATCTATAATGGCCAAAGCCCACGCCTAAATAATTAATTGAAAGCCCATTGGACTTTAATTAAATAGGCATTGGATGCTAATTGGGCCTTTGAGACCCATTTAGATTGGATTTGGAATCCAAGAATATAAGGCACATAAATAAGTGTAATTATTTAATTTGGAATTAAATTTGAATTAGTATTGGATACAATTTAAATTGGATTTAAAATTGTAGTTCGATATAATTCATGAATACATACTTTGATATTTATTCTTAAACGAGTTGGACTCGCGCAAATCAAATCGTTGTATGAACATTGGATGGTTTGTGTGAATACTTGGATGTATTTGTATGAATAATGTATATCAAATGAATATTAGCCGGGTGGGGCAATTTTGGAAATTGGTGTAATAAATTTGGAATTTATTAAATTGGACCTGCGTGTCCAGCATATCATCTATTTACTCTTTGTATTTCTCTTCTCACCAATTCCCCTCAATGTAAATTGGGTTTCTTTATGTATTATGTAATTGGGTAGAAGTATGTATAGTGCTAGCAGGAGAGAGGAAATAGAGAGATTTGTTCTAGGAATAAATTTTGTTATATATCCATCCGCATATCATTATTAATTTATTCGCGCCTTATTATGCTTTTAGAATGCATTTTAAGGGTGTATGATGAGACCTAATCAAAGATAATAAATTGGTTTCCAATTTACGCGAAAATCCTCACTACAATATTAAGCGTTTTCCTTCCATTGAGTGGTTCTTTCTCAAGATCCAAGATTGGCTTTGATTTGTTGGCCAAAGTTAAGATCATTGTCCATTGCGGATGTGTTTGAACCACGAAGGATTTATTATATATTTCATGTCTTGGGCAGTTGTGACTTATTGGCCAAAGTCAAGGTCACTTCTGTACATCGACGTGGATTACGAAGCTTTCCCACTGTCAATGGGTCGTGCTTAACTGGAATCATTAAGCTTGTTGAGCCAAAGCCAAGGCTTAGTTGATTCAAAGGAAAATGTTAGGAAATATATATTGGATATATATCTCGAACTTGAGGCCCACCTACCGGATTTAGGTATTGAATGAGATCCAATTGATCTTAAAGATCTACCTAGTTAAGTTTCATACAACTTGTTGGCCAAATCAAAGTTGTGTGTTATTTAATGTGATCCTAGCCCACTAGGAAACTAGGTTTCCCGAGTACTCAACAGAGGGTTAGAGGCTCACCGAAAAATAGTGGGAGGCCAGTATTAGATTTGCAATTTCGTTTAATACTTGCCAAATACGCGCTTTTAAATTATTTTCGTCATTATATATTTATATTAGTTGGACTAATATTTTATTATTTTTATTGAACAATTGGACTGTACTCTTATAACTTCATTTGTAGTTGATTATATAGTCGGACTATAGTAATCATTACATTTGATTGTACCCATATAGTTGATTGAATAGTTGGACTATTACAATCAAGATGACTGGAAAGATTAGCGTTAGAGACATCGTCGTGGGCGATAATGTCTTTAATGACGTGAATTTTCCAGATTGGGAGATAAATCTCAGGATTGTCCTTAGAGCCGAGAAGTTACTCAATGTTATAGACAGACCTCTCGGGTCTGAGCCTGGACATGAGCGGGTGGTTGATCATGAGCTTTGGAAGACTCATAATGATGACAATTCAACTGCTCAATCTGTCATGCTTGCCGCAATGACCCATCAATTTCTTCGTCAATACAAGGGATTGGATCCATACAAAATGATGTTGAAATTAAAGGATCTTCATAGATCTAACCTTAGATCTTAGAAGTATGAATTGCAAAAGAAGCTCTTTCACTCGCGTATGTCAGATGGTATATCTGTCGAGCACTATGTGTCACAGATGATTGCTGACATCGAACAACTAGGTCAGCTGGACATAACCTTCGAGGCCGAGACTTCCATAGATTTGATCTTAAAGTCTCTGCCCGATTGCTAGGGCAGGTTCGGCATAAACTACAATATGATGAACCAAGAGAAAACTCTTGGAGAGTTAATGATGATGCTGAAAAAAGGAGAGCCAGAGCTTTTAAAGGGCAAGAAGTGCGAGGCACACCTTACTTCGACATCCCAGAAGGCCAAGGCTTGGCCGAAGGCTTCTGGGGGTGTGAAGAAAAGGAAGAAAAAAGGGCAGGGCCAAATCATCAAAGTCTTTTGGGAAGACTAAAGACATATCCCAAGACGTCTGCCTACATTATAGAAACGGGGTCACTGGAAGCGTGACTGCCGTGAGTACAAGGCGGAGTTGAAGGAAGTGAAGACGGGCAAGGCTCCGACTTCAGGTATGTTTGTTATAAACATGTCCATTACTGGTTTTAAAAATTGGATTTTTGATTCTGGATGTGATACTCACATATGTACTGATGTGCAAGATCTGCTGATTAGCAGGATACTGGCTTCAGATGAGATCGACATGCGAGTCAGAAATGGGATGAGAGTCGCTATTTTGGCCGTTGGGACCTATGTTTTGCATCTGCCATTGGGGCATGTAATTACATTAGGTGACTGTTATTTCATACCTAGTTTGACTAGGAACATCATCTCCACATTTTGTTTAACCTGTTGCGGGTATACCTTTGTATTATGAAACACTGGGTGTTTTGTATATAAAGATGACATTTTGATAAATACAACAGATGTTAATGATGGTCTTTATATTTTGAATATAAATGAATCTCAAACATATAATATGACAAACAAAAGGCTCAAATTGAGTAACACAGATGAAACTTATCTATGGAATTGTCGTCAGGGACACATTATCAAGACTCGTATATCCACACTTTCGAAGAGTGGATACTTGGACGGATTTGATCTTAATTCATATGACGTCTTCGAATCTTGTTTATTAGGAAAATTGCCTAAAATGCCTTTTAGCGGTAAAGGTGTACGTGCCACCGAACTATTAGCCCTCGTTCATAGTGACGTATGCGGGCCCATGTCTAGCCAGACTAGAGGTGGATATGAATACTTCGTAACCTTTACAGATGATGCATCACGTTATGGTTATGTGTATCTTATGAGACACAAGTCAGAAACTTTTGAGAAATTCAAAAAGTTTCGAAACAGAGTAGAAAAACAGACCGGTAAAAGTATTAAAACATCACGGTTGGACCTTGGTGGAAAGTACTTGAGCAATAAGTTTCTCGATTACTTGAAAGAGTACGGTATTCTTTCACGGTGGACTCCTCTCAGAACACCTCAATTGAACGGCATGTTCAAACGAAGAAACCGAACTTTGTTACACATGGTAAGGTCAATAATGAGTTGTAGGCCTGGGCATTATCGGATTCGGATCGGATCGAACTGAATCCGAATTCGATCCGATCCGAAATTCGGTGATATATATGATCCGATCGGATCGGAATGGTGAATCGAACTCGATCCGATTCGATCCGATAATTACCGTCATTGAGTTGCACTGAGTTGCCAATTTACTTATGGGGATACGTATTGAACAGTGCAATACTTATTTTGAATAAGGTTCTGTCAAAGTCTGTTGGACAGACTCTATATGAAATATGGACAGGAAAGAAATCGGGTTTCTCATTCTTGATGATTTGGGCATGCTGGGCATATGTTAAACGTTTAAATGGTACCAAACTAGAACCCAAATCGGATAAGTGCCTATTTGCAGTTGGTTATCCTAGGGAAACCAAAGGATATTATTTCCACAACCCACAAGAGAATAAAATATTTGTTGCTCTCCATGTAGTTTTCCTCGAAAAGGAATTCATAAATGCAATGGTAAGTGGGAGGAAAGTAGAACTCGATGAAAATTGGAGTGATACTGTTCCTGGCATCGATCCCCTCACGGAACACGAACTGTTCATCAGGGATGAGACTGTTCCACAATCTTCTAATACACAAAAAACGCGTAGGTCGGAGAAAGTCAGTAAACAACCTTAAAGGTATGGGTTTCTAATCTCACCTCATTTAGATATCAATCTTATGGAGGAAGATGAGCCTGCTACGTATGAGGAAGCAATACAAGGTATCGACTCCGCTTTATGGCAAGATGCCATGAAGTCCGAAATGGATTCCATGTATACCAACCAAGTTTGGACACTGGTTGATGTACTAGAAGGCATTGTGCCTATTTGTAGTAAATGAGTCTTCTTGGTGAAGACGAACATTGATGGCAATATACAAACGTACAAAGCTAGGCTTGTAGCGAAAGGGTATCGTCAACGACATGGTGACGATTACGACCAAACCTTTTCACCTATTGCTATGATTAAATCCATTCGGATAATGCTTGTTATTGCTGCATATTTCGATTATGAAATATGGAATATGGATGTCAAAACCGCTTTCCTTAAAGGAAACCTTTTGGAGGATTTTTATATGCAACAACCTGACGGTTTTGTCATGCCAAAATATGCAAACAAGGTTTGCAAGTTAATCGATCCATTTATGGATTGAAGCAAGCATCGTGTTCTTGGAACCAACATTTTGATGAGATCATAAAAGAATATGGTTTCATTCAAAACGAAGATGATCCTTGTGTATATAAGAAGGTTAGTGGGAGCACACTGACATTCATTGTCCTTTACGTTGATGATGTATTACTTCCTGGCAATGACATTCCCATGCTACAATCGGTGAAAGCTTGGCTTTCATTAAAATTCTCCATGAAAGATCTGGGAGAAACAACCTTTATTCTGGGAATAAGGATCTACCAGGATAGATCTAGAAAACTGATTGGACTCTCCCAGAGCTCGTACATTGACAAAGTGTTCAAGAGATTCAACATAGATCAGTTTAAGAGGGGGCTGCTTCCAGTGTCACATGGCATCTCTCTATCTAAGGACACGTGTCCTAAAACTAAAAATGAGAGAGAAACATGAGTCGGACCCCGTTCGCTTCTGCAGTCGGATCGATCATGTATGCCATGATATGTACACGACCTGATGTCTCATATATACTTTTTGAATGCAACTTCTTCCAACACACTTTTTTTAGATTTTTTGAAAAGCATATACACTTTTTGAAAGTCAATTTTATGTATTAGTTTTTGGAAAATAAAATATCCAAATACTCTCTCTTCATTTCTTCCTCTTTGCCGTGACATTGGGTTCTCTTCTCCATTGATTTTGCTTCAAAAATCAACAAGCTAGCACTTAAGGAGTCTTGTGAGGTGATATGGAAACTCACAATGGGTTGGAAACACTCAACATAAAGCTTGGAGCTTCCACATACAAAGAATTTTTGAAATCACACATCCGATCAATGTAAGTTTTTTCCACAACTCACTTGATCATTCACACACCAATATGACTAGAGACTTGGGCATGTCTAGGACACTTGTTGGATAATATGACCCATAGCGTCACTATTTGTACAGATCATGGTGTTGTTGTACAAATTAACTATGTGACAAGGAAATTGCACTCTCATCATTTGTGATTAGATCACCATAGATATATAAATGAAGAGAGGTCCATATGATTAGTTCCTGGATTGAGATGATATGAGACAGTATCAATCCCCGAAGGATTAATCATTAAATATCCCTAGCCGATGTATTATCGAGACCGGACATCGATAATGCGGAATAGGCTAGTATTGCACTTGTGCGTGTTGTGAGGGCACAACGGCATAGTTCTCATATATATAAGTATTGGATACTTATGCAAGTGCAATAGGAGGTCGTGTTTCACCGATGGTACGGGAAACAGCTTCGCTCTGGATAGACCCCTCGGAATCCCATTGGTATTATGACTATGTGTCTATGGGAGGCCGAAATCGAGGTAGGTGTGTATAGTCTTAACCTGAGACTTGCATCGCTAATACTTGCGATAATCGGTAGACTTTGGTCTTGGTGGTACAGGGCTTTAACCGGTTCTGGTACACCGCTTCTGGGTTTATCAGAGAGTCGTAGTGTATTGGGTGTGATGTCGAGACGGAAGTGTCACTTCAGTCATATTGGAGTTGATGTCACGCAGGATACGGTACTAGTGCTCTTGAGTGTTGCGCAACCAATCGGGATATTGTGACCAGGTCATAAATATCCGATTATAGAGACTATGTTACCAGACATCCGACATGTGTTTCGGACGGGGCAGACACTTATCCAGCCCCAGCCCTAGCACGTGATTATCCGATACTGGGCCGATATACACAATACTACGGTATACTACGCTTGATACAGATCTATATATTCCTGTAAGAATATTTCTGGAGAATTGGGTAGGCATGGCGTTTTGCTAGAGGCTAACCTTGTCTTGTAAATCGGTATAAACGTAGTACGAGGTACTTACGTGTTCGGATAGTCCGACGACCGTATTTACTGCCAACATATCCGGAGATCTCATGGGTCGGTTCCCGAAGATTCACCGATGACGTATTACTCGCACTTTATTAATCTGGGATTAATTAGAAGAGAGAGATAGAATTAATCTGGGATTAATTCGATGAGAGAGAAAATTAATCTGGGATTAATTACGGAGATTTTTATCTGGGATAAAATATTAATTAAAGAGAGAGAACGATTAATTTGGAATTAATCGATAAAATTAATATATTCGATATATTAATCGAAATTGGATTTCGACGCGGAATTAAAATTAGATTTTAATTCGGGCGAACGAATTAATTTAGAATTAATTCGTTAGCGACGTGAATAGTGAATTCGCTAGGCGTAATCATTTAATTACGACGCGACGGAAAATTCGTTAATTTGGAATTAGCGAACCCGAGCCCGAGAGTGATTGCGAGCGCATTCGCATTTCGAATTCGAGCGCGGCACGCGAGTCACATCAAGCGTCAAATCGCTAGTCGCGTCAATCGTCAAATCAATTGTCACTTTGAGTGATATGACTTGACAATATGTCACTTTAATAAAGTGAAGACATGTGATGTGAATAGTGATGTGTAATGATTGAAAGCTTTTAAAAGGCTTGAGATGGAATATAACATTATTTTATTCCTTGCCTTTTTGACTTTTGAATTAAAAGTTGAGTATATGTATTTTTTATTTACTTGGCAAATAAAAATGAGATATATATAAAAGTTTTTACTCTCTCTCTCAAGTACAAGGTACTGTTCACGGTTTTAGGCAAATGAAGAGCCAAAAACGTTTTCTCTCTTCCCTCTCTTTTCTTCCTCTCATCTCACGGCTTCAAGCCGATTTCTTCTTCAATTTTTCTGGTTCACCGAATATTGAGAAGCGAAAAAGATAAGATGATTAGTGCTAGCACACTCTAGGAGTGATACAAAGGTGATAGGGAAGTGAGTTGTGAGCATGGAAGCTTGAAGCTTTGAGCTTCAATGGTGATCAACATGGCCGAATCTTGGACGCACAAAGATGATCAAAACCGCACAGCCCCACTGTCAAGGAAGCTACTGCCGTGACTTGGAGGGAGCCAAAATCGCACCTTGCTCTTCAAACATCAAAACCGAAATTCAATGTGAGTTGATTCCGCCACCTCCTTTGATGTGTTCATATGTGGTTTTTTATGCTTTGTTTGTGATCTTTGGGACTTGATTGAACACTTTCAATGGTATCTTGAGCTAATTGATGCATAAAACCGAATTAGGGTTCTTGAGTAATTTGGGGCTTTTTGATTTTGGCTTGATTATGACAAATTGATTGTTCAAGAATGCTTATATATGATCTAATTTGAGATATATGTAATCAATTTGACAAAAAAAACATTGGATTGATTTTCCCCAATTTGCAAATTTTTGTCAAAACTTTAATTTGGGTAAACTCGATTTAGGCATGATTTGGTTGAATTGTTTGATGCATTATGCTTGAATGAGGTTGAATTGAAGTTGTGCATGATCAATTTCAAGAAAATTG